>MU765995.1:177356-189346 GCA_026770625.1 Nicotiana glauca | reverse complement strand
ATTATTCGATTACTAACCCTTATTTATTAGAAATTATATTAGATACCCTATCTAGAATCTTCTAACCCTGATATAATTCCCTATTTGCCCTCATTTTCTTAAAGTTTTACCCTATTGCCACTTTTCTCTACCCAAACTACCCCTACCTTCTTAGTATTATTACCCTTAACCCTTTTATTATCCCCAAACTATCCCTGAATCCCAATCAGATTTACCAAACAACCTATTGCCTTTTACCCTGAATTACTAATTTCAGAATTTATAGTTGAATTAACCATTAATCAGAACTTAACGACTAAAATTAATTAAGGACCAAATCTGCTATACTAATTATTATTTAATACTAATTACCCTAACAAACCCAAAATTTTACTATTTATTGCTACTGAATACGAAATATCAGAATTAACTAAAAGATTAACTCTAACAGATATAAAAAATTAACAATCAACTAATTTCAAATGAAACAAACAACAAATAAAAATCATACCGAAAATCTAAGTCTAACAGTATCAAAACCCTATTTTAATATCAAAACTAAATCTATCAGTATTAATTTTTTTTGATACTATTTTAACGAACAGAAATTAAAAGATAATACTCAGAAAACCTAAAGTACTATATCATTTTTATCAAGAATCCGAAAAAAGAGAATCAAATACATGCAAGTAAACGGAAACAAAAAAAAAAAATAGAAAAGGAAACAAGAAACTTAGCTTTATTTTTATTTGGACAGCCTTTATTATTTTTTTTCTTTTCTTCAAGTTCTTCCATTATCTGGAGAGTCTTGGCAATTTTCTTGGGCTTTTGGTCACCAACAGACTTTATCTTTGGCGTTTTAGGGTTTTTAGTGGCTTTTAAGACTTGAGGGTTTCAGAACTAGGCTAAGGATGTCAAGAGGGGTCTTTGGTATGATTTTGGAACGCTTTGAGTGAAGTAGTGTTTGCCGGAATTAGGGTTCCGGCGACACTCTTTTGTTTATTCGAGATGATTCAGAGGGATTCGAGGGAAGGGGGATACATGGGTGTGATCAGGAGATTATGGCAATTCTGGGGTGTTAATGGTGGGCCGGTTGGCGTAGTTGCCGTTTCCTGCCGGTAGGGTTCCGGCGGGGTTCTGGGGAGGAAATGGGGCGGCTAAACATTGAAGGAAGAAATGATATGATTTTTCTTGATTTTAATTCGATATATGAGATATATTAAAAATGTAATGATGAATTAGAGCCGTCGGATGAATTCAATTAGATGGCTCAGATTGAATGGGTTTAAAACGGCGTCGTTTTAATTTAAATGAGATTAAACTCTGTCCGTTGGATTACTCAAATGAAGGGCCCAGATTAATAATACAAAACGCCGTCGTTTTATTATCTTAATGAGATTAGTTTTTTGACCATTAGATCAGTTGTTTCAACAGCTGGGATTTGATGATACTAAAACGGGGTCGTTTGGACTTTCTGGGCAAACCGTGTGAGTCTCGTTTTTAGGCCTGAGCGTTTTCATTTGTTTTGGGCTAGTAATTAGTCCAATTAGCCCAAATCTTTTTATTTTATATTTTTTGTATTTTCTTTTCTTTTGTATTTTTGTATTTATTTTCTGATTTTACTAAATTGTTAAATTAATTAAATTCTAGAATTTATTTAATATCTATTTTATAGTAATTTTCAATTACAACTCTAAAATGCTATTTTTTATTTTTCTTTAATTTGTTTCAAAAATGAATTAATACTAAAATTGTAAAATTAAAAATCCTAATGCATATGCATATTTTGTATTTTTTAATATGAATTATTATGCAACTAATTAACACAAAATGCTACAAATATCAACAAAAATTGAAAAATTATTTTGTTTGGATTTTTAGGAATAATTTGCTTAGGACAAAAATTACGTGCTCACACTGACAATCCGGCAGATTTGTTCACTAAATCTTTGCCAACTTCAACTTGTGAGAAGATGGTATACAAGATTGGAATGTGGAGATTCAAATATTTGAAATAAGGTTTTCATCAGGGGGAGTGAATACGCGCTGTACTCTTTTTCCCTTGCTAAGGTTTTTCCCATAGGGGTTTTTCTTGTAAGGGTTTTGATGAGGCAGCTAGAAATGCATATTACTACATATGTGTACTCTTTTTTCCTTCACTAGAATTTTTTCCACTGGATTTTTCCTAGTAAGGTTTTAACGAGGCACAACATCTTTTAATGAACATCCAAGGGGGAGTGTTATGAAAATAATTATATTGTGGATATTCATTTAATACTCTGCTATAGATAATCTTCCTAAAGAAGATTATCTATTTAGTACTCCATTGAAGTTTATCTACAAGCAGCTGATGCAGGCAGGTTTCAAGCAACAGAATGAAATGATTTGCAGTAGGTTTTTATTAAACAGGCAGGTTGCAAGCAGCTCATGCAGACTGCTGACAAGCAGTTGAAGAAAAGCCTCACAGCTGCTTCCTGAAAAGCCTCGCAGCTGCTTCCTTTCTTCCATAAATAGAGGAGTTTTCAGTTCATTATATATATCAATTTGAATTCGAATAATATATCAGTTTTTTTCTATACCTGTCTTTACATTACAGTCTTTAATTTATAACACATCTTACATATTAGTTATCCTAAGGTTCTTTTATGGGAAATATTTGTGTGTTTTGGTCTATTTGGGTAATGGGTATCGATGCCAATAGTTCCTGCTGAGAATTGAAAAATGAATATTTGCCTCCATAACTCAGTGAGTTCGGGTTCTGTAATTCGAAAAGATGCACAAATAAGTTTTTCAATTTTATTCTGCTTCTCTCTAGCGTTAAATTATGAGATCTTTATTTTGGTACATGTCAAACATACGCTTTCCAAATTATAAAGCCACCATTCTTTCGATAGAGTTTGGCAAACACCTACTAACTAAAAGTTAAGTACATGTCTCCAGAGGAACACTGACAGCAACTCTAATGTTCAAAATCCGGAGTATATATTTATAGCATGAAATATTATACGGATTTTTTTCTCCTACTCCAGGTATGTTAGTGGGTTTCGAACCTGCGTTGTGTGACAAGAAGTAACCCTTATTTTCAGAAGGGAACCATTGCTGCAGATTTAGTTTTGTTAATGAGGGGGCCAAGAAAAATATTTAAGGGATCACAAACGTATATACAGCTATGTATATATAGAGTTTTTGCCGAATTTAACGGGTTCACGTGACCCCTCACGGTGGGCTGTAGGTCCGCCTCTGATCAAGGTAACGATACGTAAACGTAATACCATTCCATAAATAGTTTTACTCTTAGCAGTTAAGAATATCTACCTTATTCATTCCTATAAAATAATATTCAACCCTGTCTAAATATGTTAAGTAAACTAATTGCTTGTTGACCAGCAAAAGGTATACGGATTAATTTAACTGTTTTGGACAATGCTTATCCAACATACCTTAAGCTTGTAGCTTACAATTTTAAGACAACAAATATTAGTTCATGTAGGTAGCTGAATTGTCCTTGAATTAGCAACAGTAATACTATTCAACACTAATAGTATTCAACTATGCTCTCATGCAGTTAAGACTATTAGTAATTTACAACTATCTATAAATATGATTTAAGCATTAGGGGTCATTTGGTCACACGGCTGAAAGAATGTGATTTCGAGATAAATGTATATCTACTTAACAAACAATAGAATTTTGTTTTCAAATTAGAAAATTTCGAATTTCTTTTATACCACAGTTATAATATTAATTTTATACTACATTGGATGGGGGTAGTTTGTTTTGTGAAAAGTTATACGGCAATTATATTATCGACATTATATTTCAAAGACTAAATAATTATATATACTTCTATTATAGATATCTGATTAATTGGACTGAAATAAGAATATATATTATATAAATAGGTGCTTGGCTTTATTATGCTAAATATACTTGAATATATTTTTATTTTAACTTTCTTTAAGTAATTTAGAAAAAGGAAACTAATGTTGAAGGAAAGTGTTCTTTCTTTGTTAAACAAATGTGGACTTTGGTTAGAATTATAATGCTACTTAAAATTTAGTTATGTGGGGTGCAAATTCATCTTCTTGCCTTCCCTTTTGGTGCTCCTTTAAATAAGAAATCTAAATGTAGAGAGATTTTATTAACGTAGTTTTCATGCATTGCATTTATTTACATGTACATTTATTCGTGACTCGGACAGTATTATATACGCGTATATATGTATATATATGTATATGGGATATGGGAAAAGGTACGACGTTATATATGCATCACCACCTGATCAGCTGGTATACGTTGATAATTTGCCCACAGTCGCCGAGATGATATGATGGGATTCCCTCAGAGGCTTGATGATGTTATGTACGTAAAGACATATGCATTACATGACATTTATACGCATATGCATGATACTATAAGTATTTCATGATTTACAGAGTTATCCAGACATACAGGTTGAGCCGTTTACTCCATGTTTCTTCCACGTCCTTGATTAATGTCTACTTACTATTATGTTTCAGTTCCGCCTTGCATACTCGGTACATTATTCATACTGACGTCCTTTTGTTGGCGACGCTGGGTTTCATGCCCATAGGTATGGATGAACAATCAGTTTGACGATCCCTCATGGTAGACGAGATTGACATTCAGTGAAGGATCAGTAAGACTCCACCTCATTCGGAGTGCAGCCAAGTCTATGAGTCATCGTGTCAGAGTTTTATTACATACTTATGGGTAGGCCGGTACCCTGTCCCATTTGATGACAGTTAATCTTAGAGGCTTTATAGACAAAGGTTCATTTTGTACAGTATGTCAGAGGCTTTGACGGCCGATATTTATTCATGTTTTTATGAACGATTGTTCATTGATATAACGTTTGCCCACTTACAGTTGTACATTATGAGTTATTGGCCCATGATAGTTATGAAAGGAATGAATGAGTTACAGAGTGGTTCGCGCGGGCCACTACGGCATCGGGTGCCAGCCACGCCTCCCAGGTTTGGGGCATGATAAAGTGATATCAGAGCAGTTCGTGTCCTAGGGAATTTACAAATCCGTGCCTAGTAGAGTCTCACTTATGAGTGTGTTGCGCGTCACATTTATAATTGAGAAGCTATGGAGCATTTAGGAAATGACACCCTTCTTTTGTTTCCAGATCGTGCCATAGAGCTGAGTCGTAAGAAGTCAGTATGAAGCTTTCGCTAGATTTTGTATTCATTAGAGATGCAGGTATCACAATAGAGCTTTAAGGTGTAATGTTGATGGATGTTATGAAAGAAACAAAAGATACGATGCGAGAGTGAAAGGTAAGTAAGATAAATGTAAAGAAGATACGACATACTCTAGTACGAAAGGATGTGAATAGTCGAGACTTCACATATAGTTTGGGTTTTGGTAATTCACAAAGGAGATCCTAGTAATTTTTTTTGTAAATCTCCAAGGATTAACATTCGAGGACGAATGTTCTAAAAGGAGGGAAAGATGTTACACCCCGTAAGCCTAACAACTTTGATACCATTATATATTTGATATGGTCTTTTGAGTGGAATATTTTTGTAAAGAAAAAAAAAATATAATAGTTTGAAAAATATGATTTTTATATAGTTATTAATATTACTAATTTCGAATATGTTTTAAATTATACATAATATAAGAAACGTTTACGAGATTTTGTTTATTGTAAGATAGAATTTATTTTCTCACAAGAAAAGAAAGTTATATTTTTACCATTTTAGGAATTAAGCGTACGAAATTTTTTACTCTTTATATGAGATTAGGAAAATTAGAAGTTGAGAGAATATATGCATTTTTAAAGAATTTTTTAATGATATAATAGTGTATGTATTTATTTTATATGGTACCGCATGACTATAATAGTACGGTGTATAAAGTGCATTAAAAATAAGTAAAATTTTAAGTAATTTGGGATAATTCTTAATTATGCGAGTAATAGGTTAATTATCGGATAACGCGGTATTACCTAATTAATTAATTAATACATTGTTGGATAAGAATTGACCACCCCCACGTGGCAGCCCCTCCCATTCACAGCTTGTATGGATGGTCGTTACGTATCATTTCATAATATATCGTATCGTATTGTATTGTATTGTACTGTATCGTTTGATGAATACAATGTTTGGATGGATTGTGTCGTTTTGGCGTCGTTTCATGGTATCACGCACCTTAGATATGATGAATAAACTTGCAATATTATAAAGAAAAACTATGATACGGTATATAAAAAGGTAGGGTAAATGATAAAATAAAATTATTAAATAATAAGGAAGGGTGAGATTGAGAGAAAAACACAAGAAAACGATGCGACCACACCAAATCGTTTGTTACATAAAGTGGCACATTTCATTGTTACGTAACGACGGATTTAACGATAAGATACAATAAAATTTAAGTAACAATCAAAATAAATATTGCATTTAAAGTAACAATACGATACGATACAATACAATAGGTAACAGCCATCCAAACAAGCTGTCAAAGCAGTGACTCTTAAAGTCATTTAAAATGTGGCATTTAAGACCCCTACCACGTATTTATCTTTCTTAAGACTTAAATTCACAGCCTCCATTTTCTTGAGTGTACATCTTACATATTAGTTAACCTAAGGTTCTTTTTTTTTTTTTGGGAAATATTTGTGTGTTTTGGTCTATTTTGGTAATGGGTATCGATGCCAATAGTTGCTGTTGTGTCACGACCCGATTTCTCATCTCTGGGAGTCGTGATGGTACCTACTCATGAAAGCTAGGCAAGCCGAATGTTATAGATTCATTAACCTTTTTACTTAGCTTTTTAACAGTGCAATATAATATGTGATCAACAGCGGAATAATTAAAATAAACAGAAATGCGAAAGACGAAAACTAATAGTTTAATCATATACTAGTGCAGAATCCATCATACAACTCTACCCAAAATTTGGTGTCACAAAGTCACGGACTATCTACGAATACTACAAATAGTGGTCTCAAAGATAAATACAAAGCTGTCTCAGAAATACATAGATGAAACTGAATGGAAATATAGAAGGAGACGCCAAGGCCTCCGGACACCTATAGGACTACCTCGGATTGCCTGATGGACTGAAGACATCAACCTCATTGTGGTCCAAAAGTTGCACCACCGGGATTAGCATAAAGTGCAGAGTGTATTATCAGCACAACCGACCCCATGTGATGGTAAGTGCCTAGGCTAACCTTGGCGAAGTATTGAAGAGGCTAGGACAAGACTACCAAATAAACCGGTGCAGTTAAATCATATACAACAAAAAAATAAAGGCAGAAATTTACAGTTAAAGATAGGAAGGGGAAGCATGCTGTGGGGAATATCAAGTAACAACAGAAAACCAATAGATAAATGTAAAGAACACCATAATTCAATTATCAGCAAGAATCAGAAAATCAAAGACAAATGCACGATATCACCCTTCGTGCTTTTACTCTCGCACGATATCACCTTTCATGCTTTTACCTCACATAATCATGACACGAAATTATCCTTCGTGCATTATCACTCAAATCATGGCACGACATTTACATCGTGCGGTACGGCATCACCCTTCGTGCTTTTACCTCACAATATCGGCACGGCATTACCCTTCGTGCATTAACACTCTCAAAACCATGCATGGCATCACCCTTCATTTTTTACACTCTTCCTCACCCAAGCAACAATCACAAAACAATTTGGGAAATGGAATCAATAATATCACAATAATATCCTGGCAAGAAATATAATATCATGAGTATAACATCCCGGCAAGGATGATAATATCAAAAGAAGTAACTTCCTGGCAAGGGAAAACAACATCATAAACCTCTTCACTTTTCCACAATTACTTCACAACTCAATTCTCAACTTGAGCCAACGCTCTACCATGTTTAATTACCAATAATACTTCCATAAGTCTTGTTCATGTCGCGACCCAAACCCGGTCGTGATGGCGCCCAACCCTAAAGCTAGGCAAGCCTGACCAACAGCCGCTCCCAATTCAACAATAAATCTCAAAACCGACAATTTAAGGAGAATATAATAGTTTTAGAATAATAATCCAATATTTATAGAAGAATAATACTGAGAAATATGAAGTCAGATAAAAACACTCCCAAAAGATCTGGGGTCACGAGTCTAGAGCCTCTAAAACAAACTAGATAACAATATCTGAATGAAAATACACAAGTCTGGGAATGTATATATAAATAAAACTGACATAGGAAGAGTAGTCAGGTCATGCGAACGTCAAGCAGCTACCTCAACAACTCTGATAAGCTCTGGAGACAACGACTGCTCAACTAAGCCTCCGGTACACCTGAATCTGCACACAAGGTGCAGGGAGTAGGGGTGAGTAATACCAACTCAGTGAGTAATAAGCATATAAAATGTCTGAAGATAAGAAATCCACGAAATGCCACAAAGCAAAGCTAAAACTAACAGTCCGACACCTTACTACGAACCAACAGCAAAACAACTTCAAATATAACAGTCAAGTAAAATGTAAGGATGCAATGCAATGCACATGAACACGCTGTGGCGTGTAGCCCGATCCATTTAACGTCGACGGTGCTCACTGGGGGTGTGTACAGACTCCGGAGGAGCTCCTTCAGCCTAAGCGCAATATAATCATAACATTCGCTGCGACGTGCAGCCCAATCCATACTCAGTCTACAATATGCATATGAGTCACGTAATAGATTCAATTAATTTCCCAATTTCCAATTTATTAAGAAGAACATACTTTAGAGATTTAACTTNTCAATACAGGGTGCGTATCAGTCGCCAATATAGAAACATTCTTGTTCGGGATGGACCAAGTGACAATCCCCAGTCATAACTAATCCCGCACCTGCCATGGGGTGCGAGTCACGCCCTACAATAGCGCCACAATGTGATAAGCCGGGGTTTCAAACCCTCAGGCCATCATATACACCAACTACTCACCTCTAACCGGCCGTAGAATGGTCTGCAATGCCTTTTCCTTTCGTATCGACCTCCTTACGCGTCGAATCTAGTCAAAATCACAACGAATAAATAAATATGGATTAAAGAAGCATAACCCAATCAAAAATACTCGAAAGTACTAAAATTCACTAAATTGGTAAAACCCGAGCCCCAGGCCCGCTTCTCGAAAAATTACAAAATTCACATCTTCGAAATCCTCATCACACCACGAGTCCGTACACATAAAATACACAAGATCGGAGTCCATTTGACACCTCAAATCGTCAATTTAGACTCTCTTAGACTTCAAGCCCTAACCTCCATTTTTCCCCTTTAATTCCTTGAATTTTCAGTGTTTAATCCTTGTTTTTATACCATAACAACACTATTCGAGGCTACAAATTCAGACCTGATAGAATCACCTTTGAAATCTCTCTAAATCGCCCAAAATCGCCTCTTCCCGAAGTCCCAAAATATTTTTCTAACTTCTGAAATTTCGATAACATTGTTAATTAAACCCTCAGCATTTTTCGCTTCTGCGGTTCCGCCAACGCTTATGTGGGACCGCATCTGCGGTCTTTTGACTGCTTTTGCGGTTATCATTAAACCTCTCAAAAATTGCTTTTGCGACCATGCATCCGCTTATGCGATTTTCCAACTTCCGCTCCTGCGGTTATTTTTCCGCTTTTGCGAAATTCTCCTAGGCTCCCCCTTAGCCGCTTCTACGGCTCTCCCACCGCATCTGCGGAACCGCTTAAGCGGCTCCTTTTCCGCAGATGCGGAAATAACAGAAGCCTCACAGATCAGCTACAACACCAAGCTTCCAACCTCCGTTTAATCATTCGAATTCACCCCGAGGCTCCCGGGACCTCAACCAAAAGCACCAACACATCCAAAGACCTTATACAAACTTGTTCCAATCCTCGAAACATGTCAAACAACGCTAAAACCAATAAATTACATCGGATTCAAGCCCAGTTTTCATCAAAACTTCCGAAATACGCATTCAATCAAAAACCCGACCAAACAACGTTCGAATGACCTGAAAATTTGCAGACATATCCAAAATCACCTAACGAAGCTACTGCAACTCTTGGAATTCCATTCTGACCCTCGGATCAAAATCTCACCTATCCACCGGAATTGGCCAAAATCCAACCTTAGCCAATTCAAGCTTATTCTACACCGGACCTCCAAATTCAATTCTGATTGCGCTCCTAAGTCACAAATCATCCCCCGAAACTAGTCAAATCATCAGAAATCCATTCCGAGCCTTCTAACTCATAAGTTAACATTCGGTTGACTTTTCCAAACTAACTTTCTCATAAAGAGACTTATTGTCTCATTTCTAATCGAACTCTATCTGAATTACTTCAAATTCTCCAAACACATATAATGAAACATATAGAAGCATAAAACGGGAAAAATGGGGTGGTAACCCCCGTAACGACGGGTCGGGTCGTTACATCCTCCCCAACTTAAACAAACGCTCGTCCTCGAGCGGGTCAAGAAACATACCTGGAGTCTCAAACAAGTGAGGATATCTGCTCCGCATCTCCTGCTCGGCCTCCCAAGTGGCTTCCTCCACGGGACGACCTCTCCATTGTTCCTTCACCAAAGCTATATCCTTAGATCCCAACTTTCGAACCTAATGACCCAAAATAGCCACTGGCTCTACATCGTAGGTCAAGTCCTTATCCAACTGGATCGTGCTGAAGTCTAGTACATGAGACGGGTCCCCAACATACTTCCGGAGCATAGAAACATGGAACACCGGATGAACTCCCGACAAGCTAGGTGGCAAAGCAAGCATATAGGCCACCTCCCCAATCTTCCTAAGTATCTCAAAAGGTCCAATGAACCTTGGACTCAGCTTCCCTTTCTTTCCAAACCTCATAACGCCTTTCATAGGCGAAACCATCAACAAGACCTTCTCGCCCACTGCATAAGATACATCTCGAACCTTCCGGTCCGCATAGCTCTTCTGACGCGACTGAGCTGTACGAAGTCTCTCCTAGATCACTTTCGCCTTCTCTAAAGCATCCTAAACTAACTCTGTCCCCAATAATCTAGCCTCGCGGGGCTCAAACCAACCAACCAGAGATCTACACCGTCTCCCATATAAGGCTTCATACAGCGCCATCTGAATGCTGGATTGATAGCTGTTGTTGTAAGCAAACTCTGCAAGAGGTAAGTAATCAGCCCAAGAACCTCCAAAATCAATAACACATGCACGCAACATGTCCTCCAATATCTGAATGGTACGCTCGGACTGCCCGTCCGTCTGAGGATGAAACGCTGTGCTCAACTCTACCTGTGAACCCAACTCTCGCTGAAAAGTCCTCCAGAACTGAGAGGTAAACTGAGTACCCCTATCTGATATAATAGAAACTGGGACCCCATGCAATCGTACAATCTCCCGGATAAAAATCTCCGCTAACCGCTCCGAAGAATAGGTGGTACACATCGAAATGAAGTGTGCGGACTTGTCAGCCTATCCACAATCACCCAAACTGAATCAAACTTCCTCGCTGTCCGAGGGAGACCACTCACAAAGTCCATAGTAATCCGCTCCCATTTCCACTCGGGAATATCTATACGCTGAAGCACACCACCGGGCCTCTGATGCTCATACTTGACCTGCTGACAGTTGAGGCACCGAGCTACATGACTCACAATATCCTTCTTCATCCTTCTCCACTAGTAATGCTGTCTCAAATCCTGGTACATCTTCGCGGCACCTGGATGGATAGATTACCGCGAGCTAAGGGACTCCTCCAATATCAACTCTCGAAGCCCATCCACATTGGGCACGCAAATCCGGCCCTGCATCCTCAACACACCATCACTATCAATAGTAACATCCCTGGCATCATCATGCTGAACTCTGTCCTTAAGGACAAGCAAATGTGGATCATCATACTGGCGCTCACGAATGTGATCATATAAGGAAGACCGAGAAACAACACAAGCCAACACCCGGCTAGGCTCTGAAATATCTAACCTCACTAACAGATTGGCCAAAGCCTGAACATCAACTGCAAAGGGTCTTTCCCC
>MU765995.1:96188-175582 GCA_026770625.1 Nicotiana glauca | reverse complement strand
AGGATACTTGTTCTTCACCGTTACCTTGTTCAACTGCCTGTAATCAATACACATCCTCATTGAGCCATCTTTCTTCTTGACAAACAACACTGGTACACCCCACGATGACACACTCGGGCGAATGAACCCCTTATTTAGGAGTTCCTGAAGTTGTTCCTTCAACTTTTTAAACTCCACTGGTGCCATACGATAGGGAGGAATAGAGATAGGATGAGTGCCCGGCACCAAATAGATACCAAAGTCAATATCCCTGTCTGGTGGCATGCCCGGCAGGTCTGCTGGAAACACATCTGGGAAGTCCCTCACAACGGGCACAGAATCAATACTAGGAGTCTCCGCTCCAACATCTCTCACAAATGCTAAATATGATAAAAATCCTTTCTCAACCATCCACTGGGCCTTTAAGAAAGAAATCACCCGACTGGGGACATAATAAGTCGAACCTCGCCACTCAATCCTCAGAATACCCAGAATGGCCAACGTAACTGCCTTGGCATGACAGTCCAGAATAGCATGGTATGGAGATAACCAATCCATACCCAGAATCACGTCAAAATCTACCATGCCCAATAATAACAAGTCAACTCGGGTCTCCAGACCCCCAATAGTAACAACACAAGATCGATATACGTGATCCACAATAATAGTATCGCCCACCGGGGTAGATACATGCACAGGCAAGGAAAGACAACCACGGGTCATACCCAAATGATGAGCAAAATATGAAGATACATAGGAATAGGTAGATCCGGGATCAAATAAGACAGAAGCATCCCCGTGACAGACTGAGATAATACATGTGATGACGGCATCTGATGCAATATCGTCCTTACTATATAGAAAAGCATAGAATCGAGCCTGACCACTGCCAGTATGGTCCTCACCCCTGGGGCGACCTCTGGCTACCTGGCCCCCACTCCTAGCTGACTGAGTGGGTGCTGAAGAAACAGGAGCAGAAGATGAGGGCTGATCCTTCTGCTGAGACTGTCTACTGCAGAATCGGGGACAATGTCTCCTCATATGACCCAACTCACCGCACTCGTAGCAACAACCTAGAGTTGGAGAAGGGGACTGATGGGAACCCCTCGCTGCAGATGAACCCTGGGTTGAAGAAGCAGGAGCAGAGCTCTGAGCTTGAAGGGCACTCAGTGCAGACTGGCGCTGTTGATACCCTGATGACCACATCCTGACGAAGCCCCACTGGACTCTGAACGACCTGACTGAGGAAGTCCGAAGGAACGACCTCTGCTGCGTTGGAATTGGCCCCTAGGCAGAGCACCACTGAAACTACCCAAACCTTGAGGCCTCTTAGCCTCCCTCTCCTCACGCTCCCGACGACGATCTGTCTCAATCTGACGAGCCGCATCAACTACCTCCTCAAATGTAACTGCTGTAGCCCTCTCTCTAGTCATCAATATATGGATCGGATAGTTGTGGCCATCCACAAACCTCCTGATCCTCTCGCGATCTATTGGAATCATCCAAGTAGCATACCGAGCTAACTGTGTAAACCTCAGCTCATACTGAGTCACTGTCATATCTCCCTAAGTCAACCACTCGAACTGACGACGCAGCTCCTCCCTGTGAGACTGGGGTACATTTTTCTCTAAGAATACTGTGGAGAACTGCTGCCACGTGAGGGGCGCTGC
This sequence comes from Nicotiana glauca, assembly GCA_026770625.1. Classification (NCBI taxonomy): domain Eukaryota; kingdom Viridiplantae; phylum Streptophyta; class Magnoliopsida; order Solanales; family Solanaceae; genus Nicotiana; species Nicotiana glauca. The sequence goes on along the minus strand of MU765995.1, from coordinate 173,933 downwards.
TCCAATAGGCCTACGCCTCTCGAACTCCTCCCACCAAGTAAATGTAGGCCCTGTGAACTGGAAGGTAGTAAAAGCCACTCCACTAAACTCCAGAATACCTGCAGTACGAAGCATACGCTGGTACTTATCAAGAAAACCCTGGGCATCCTCGCCCTCAACACCACTGGATGTCGGAGGCTGAAGCCTACCGAACCTCTCCAACCGACGCTGCTCATCATACGGCATAGCTGGAACCACATGAGCTAGAGCTGGTGCGACTGGCACAACTGGAACAACTGGTGCAACTGGAACAACTGGTGCAACTGGAACAACTGCTGTAACTGGTACAGCTGGCTGAACTGGCTGAGCTGGAGATACCCCAGGTGTCTGTAAGCCCTAAACAACCTGCTCGGATGTGCGAGCATCGGGGGTTTGATGACCACCCCCGGTTTGAGAAGTAGCCACTGCTGTAGTGGCGGAAACCGCTTGAGCCAGGCCAGTGCAGACGGACAAGATCTGAGCCAAAGCCTCCTGGAGACCAGGAATCATGATAGGCACTGCTGGTGCCTGAACAGGTGCTGCTGGAGCATTTACAGCTGGAATTTGACCCTGAGCCTGGTCAACTTGTGCTGGAATCTGCCCCTGAGCCTGGTCAACTAGTGGGTCAGCAGGTGCTGTCCCTGCTGCCCTGCCTCTACCGCGACCACGGCCTCTAGGTGGCACTGGTGGTCGTCCGCCACGTCTGTTAGCACGGGTTCTCACCATTTGCGAGAGAATAGAATACGGAAATTTAGTTTTCATAATAAGAAGCCGCACAATATGAATTTCAAGAAAGTGAAGTGTTTCCTAAAGGTTCTGTAGCCTCCCGAGGATAGATACGGACGTCTACGTACCGATCTGCGAGACTCTACTAAACCGGCTCATGACTCGCGAGGCCTAGTAACCTAGGCTCTGATACCAACTTGTCATGACCCAAACCCAGTCGTGATGGCGCCCAACCCTAAAGCTAGGCATGCCTGACTAACAGTCGCTCCCAATTCAACAATAAATCTGAAAACCGACTATTTAAGGAGAATATAATAGTTTTAGAATAATAATCCAATATTTATAGAAGAATAATACTGAGAAATACGAAGTCAGATAAAAATACTCCCAAAAGATCTGGGGTCACGAGTCTAGAGACTCTAAAACAAACTGGATAACAATATCTGAACGAAAATACACAAGTCTGGGAATGTATATATAAATAAAACTGAAATAGGAAGAGTAATCAGGTCCTGGGAACGCCAAGCAGCTACCTCAACAACTCTGACAAGCTTTGGAGACAACGACTGCTCAGCTAAGCCTCCGATACACCTGAATCTACACACAAGGTGCAGGGAGTAGGGGTGAGTAATACCAACTCAGTGAGTAATAAGCATATAAAATGTCTGAAGATAAGAAATCCACGAAATGCCACAAAGCAAAGCTAAAACCAACAGTTCGACACCTTACTACGAACCAACAGCAAAACAACTTCAAATATAACAGTCAAGTAAAATGTAAGGATGCAATGCAATGCACATGAACATGCTGTGGCGTACAACCCGATCCATTTAACGTCGACGACGCTCACTGGGGGAGTGTACAGACTCCGGAGGGGCTCCTTCAGCCCAAGCACAATATAATCATAACATTTGCTGCGGCGTGCAGCCCGATCCATACTCAGTCTACAATATGCATATGAGTCACGTAATAGATTCAATTAATTAACCAATTTCCAATTTATTAAGAAGAACATACTTTAGAGATTTAACTTCAGGAAAAGTGACTTAGCATTTCATAACAGTGATTAAACACAGGACTGAGATCAATGATTATACAAAGCATGCTATCACAATGATATTCATCCTCTAAGGATGCTACAGATCGGCACAAGGCCCCAAACACGGCAATAAGCCCAGATATATTCAATACAGGGTGCGTATCAGTCGCCAATATAGAAACATTCTTGTTCGGGATGGACCAAGTCACAATCCCCAGTCATAACCAATCCCGCACCTGCCATGGGGTGCGAGTCACGCCCTACAATAGCGTCACAATGTGATAAGCCGGGGTTTCAAACCCTCAGGCCATCATATACACCAACTATTCACCTCTAACCGGCCGTAGAGTGGTCCGCAATGCCTTTTCCTTTCGTATCGACCTCCTCGCGCGTCGAATCTAGTCAAAATCACAACGAATACATAAATATGGGTTAAAGAAGCATAACCCAATCAAAAATACTCGAAAAGTACTAAAATTCACGAAATTGGTAAAACCCGAGCCCCGGGTCCACTTCTCGAAAAATTACGAAATTTACATCTTCAGAATTCTCGTCTCACCACGAGTCCGTACATATAAAATACACAAGAATCAGAGTCCATTTGACCCCTCAAATCGTCAATTTAGACTCTCTTAGGCTTCAAGCCCTAACCTCCATTTTTATCCTTTAATTCCTTGAATTTTCAGTGTTTAATCCTTGTTTTTATATAATAACAACACTATTCGAGGCTACAAATTCATACCTGATTGAATCACCTTCGAAATCTCTCCAAATCGCCCAAAATCGCCTCTTCCCGAAGTCCCAAAATATTTTTCGAACTTCTGAAATTTCGATAACACTATTCATTAAACCCTCAGCATTTTTCGCTTCTGCGGTCCCGCCACCACTTATGTGGGACCGTTTCTGCGGTCTTTTGACCGCTTTTGTGGTTATCATTAAACCTCCCAAAAATCGCTTTTGCGACCATGCATCCGCTTCTGCGGTTTTCCAACTTTCGCTCCTGCGGTTATATTTCCGCTTTGCGGAATTCTCCTGGACTCCCCCTTAGCCGCTTCTGCGGCTCTCCCACCGCATCTGCGGAACCGCTTAAGCGGCTCCTTTTTCGCAGATGCGGAAATAACAGAAGCCTCACAGATCAGCTGCAACACCAAGCTTCCAACCTCCGTTTAATCATCCGAATTCACCCCGAGGCCCCCGGAACCTCAACCAAAAGCACCAACACATCCAACAACCTTATACAAACTTGTTCCAATCCTCAAAACATGTCAAACAACGCTAAAACCAATAAATTACATCGGATTCAAGCTTAGTTTTCATCAAAACTTCCGAAATGCGCATTCAATCATAAACCCGACCAAACAATGTCCGAATGACCTGAAAATTTGCAGAGATATCCAAAATCACCTAACGAAGCTACTGAAACTCTCATAATTCCATTCCGACCCTCGGATCAAAATCTCACATATCAAACGGAATTCGCCTAAATCCAACCTTAGCCAATTCAAGCCTAATTCTACACCGGACCTCCAAATTCAATTCCGATTGCGCTCCTAAGTCACAAATCATCCCCCGAAACTAGTCGAATCATCGGAAATCCATTCCGAGCCTTCTAACTCATAAGTCAACATTCGGTTGACTTTTTCAAACTAACCTTCTCATAAAGAGACTTATTGTCTCATTTCTAACCGAACTCTATCCGAATTACTTCAAATTCTCCAAACACATATAATGAAACAGATAGAAGCATAAAACGGGGAAAACAGGACGGTAACTTCCGTAATGACGGGTCGGGTTGTTAAAGTTCAACAATAGAAATCATCATATAAAGCATAAACAATATGAAACGGAGTCACATTTATCATAGTATAACACTCACGAGCATGCTTGACACTGACGTATAGATACTCGTCACCATGCCTATACACCGTACTCAACAAATAACACATAGAAAATAAGACACAACTCCTAATCCCTAAAGCTAAGGTTAAAACAAACACTTACCTCAATGCTACAAACACAATTCAAGCCTCAACTACTGCTTTACCTCTTGTTTTCATCGCCAATTCACTTGTATCTAGCCATAATTTACTTAATAATATTAATAAATGTTAAATGAATCAATTCTAATGCATGAAAATAAATTTTCTAAAGATTTTCCCAAAATGTAAAAAATTGACCCTGGGCCCACATGGTCAAAACCCGAGGTTCGAACCAAAATCCCGATTACCCATTCATCCACGAACATAAATATATAATTTATTTTGAAATCAAACCTCAAATAGAGGTCTAAATCCCCAAAATTTGAAAATACTAAATTTGCCACGCCCCAAACTCGAGGGACATGACCGGCGCTTGACCGAGTATCCCCAGTCAAGCGGACCTGGATGCCTTTCCTATCCCACGTATTATCCCACATTTTCTATTACTTATTAGCCAAGTGAATGACCATATGATTAATTTAGAACACCAATTCCTTTCAAAACATAAACAAGGTACATGGTTACTAGCGTGGTTTACATTTTACACTTGCCCCTATATACAAAATACATATTACGTAAGTTCATGACCCACGTTTCCTGTCTACGGAGCCTCTACAGATGAAAGAGGTTACTACAATATTTGCCGGTAACAAGGCTCCGGCTATACCTTTTACAACAGCAAAATAAAACCACGAAAACAAGCGGCCTGAGCCACGTAGGGCCCCGAGAGGAATGGGGCTCACCAAAACAACTGACGGAAGACGAAGAGGGAGCTACGATCGGTGGGCTGGAGTACCTGCTGCAGATCCACCTACAATCATAACACGAATGTAGCGCCCCCGGCAAAAGGGACGTCAGTACACTTGAATTGTACTGGTATGTATAACAAACTTTGCGCCAAGTAAACTCAAGCCATAGACAAGTAAGTAACAGTAACAGAAACAACAATCAATTCCATAAAGAAAGAATAATCAAGCCAAACAAATTTTACAAACTCTCCCGTTTCCCTTCCACATTTCCACATCAATAGATTTCACATTTTTGCTCATATTTTCATTTCAACAGTGATTTCAATCACTTTCTACCCTTATTACATTGGCCACCCTTATTGCCTCAGCAACCCATATCACCACAACCCGCACCTTATTACTTCGTGTTACGGCGCGCAACCCGATCCCACTGTACATTTTCAATTCACAAACAATCACAACAACAACAATGAACAATTCACAAAGATCACAACAACACTTCTTAATGAGTAGCAACAATAATTTACAAGTGTTTCCATAACCATCAATACTATTTCCGTCATATCCGACAATTCACAAGTGTTTCACGTTACGACAATACTTGCCCACGATAAGCCATAGGTGTTAATATCACAATTATTCCAGTTCTATCACTTACAATTTCATACGTTATTTGTTTCTCAACTAATACCACATATCATAATCACGACCATGTGAATGACACGAATTTCACAATTTACCACGTGGATGTCACATACCAAACATTTGGACACCAACAAGGCGATTTGACAAAGTCAAGGTTAGCCATACATACCTGGAGTTGAATTCCCTTTTTAAACTCCTATTATCAGTCACCAAGCAATCTAGCCATGTCAATCTAGTTCACAAATTAGCACATGCACCTTAGAATTTGAAATTCACAATTACTATCCGAGTTTATATAGCTTATCAACCCTTCTTTACACAAATTCTTTACTCCCTCCCAACTACTCTTACTAGATTTTTGGTTTTTAATAAACATGCAAGAGTGTTTCAACCCCTATTATCAAGAGCTAATGCATGAGACTTTCCCCCTCTCAAAAAATATAAAAGTCAATGAAAATGGGGTAGGGATTTTACCTGTAGAAATGGAGATGAAGACACTTGCTTTAAAATTTCCCGGACCAGATAATTTGAGGAACAAATTTTGAAGAAGATGAACTTGTCTATCAGGAACCTCTCCTCCCTCTCTCTTATTTTGTTCAGAAAATATGTAAAAATGAGGGGTTAGGGTGTTATATTAGAAAGGGGGGTCGGGTTCTAAAGTTTAGAAAATAGAAGCCCGAGCAAGATCTGCAGTCGCACTATGCGATCGCAGAATTGGAATACGGTCCGCATATTGGACCGCAAAACTGACCCCAATCACTGAACATCTCTGCCTGGGTATGCGGTAGAAATGCGGTATGCATATTGATTATGCTATCGCATAATGGACCGCATTTATAACATCAACTTAGACTAACTCTCTGATTAACTATGCGGCAGGGATGTGGTCCGAATATTGATTATGCGGTCGCATAATGGGCCGCATTTTCAACTTCAATTTTGACAATTCTTCTGCTTCACTATGCGGCAGGAATGCGGTCCGCATAGCTAATCTGCGACTGCATTCTGGACCGCATAAATGAAAATTTTCTAGAAAATTGATTCTTTTGATTTTTAAAGGCTTAGATCACTACCAAGGGTCCGAATCGCGGCGAGCTTCTACACATTCCTAACACATTTTCGGAGTCGACACTACGAGTTACTAAGTTTTGAGACCAAAAATTATTTACGGGACCTTACATTCTACCCAAAACACCAATTTCCCCCGTGAAAATCCTTCATTTTTGAGTTAAAATCATGTGAAAAGATGTTATGGATTAAGAAAATGAGTTAGAAATGACTTACAATCGATTTGGATAAGAACTTTTCTTTAGAAATCGCCCAAGAGAGCTTAGGGTTTGAGAGAGTTTGAAAAATGAAGAAAAATCCGTCTAAGTCCCAATTAGTTGCTCGCAGATGTCGTATTTGCGAACCTAAGCATTTTCTGCTAACCTTGCAATTGCGAAAAGATAGTCGCAATTGCGATATAGTCCCTCCCCTGATGACTTCGCATTTGCAAAGGGTGGTTCACAATTGCGAACACTAGCAGGCAAGGATTTCTTCGTAAATGTGATCAAGCCCTCGCAATTGCCAAGCCTGTTGGACTCACAATTGCGAAGCCTGACCTCGCAATTGCGAGATCAGAGCCTGCAACACAGCTGAACTTGCAACAGCCATTTCTCTAACTTCAAATTCACTCTGTGGCCTATCCAAAACTCACCTGAGTCCTTAGGGCTCCAAACCAAACATGCACCCAAGTCCAAAAACTCATACAGACTTGCTCGTGCGATCAAATCATCAAAATAACATCAACAACTATGAACTAAACCTCAAATTTATGAAATCACTAAAGAACATCAAAATTTGCCTTTTCTCAAATAAAGGTTCGATTTATACCAAACGAACTCCAATTCTTACCAAACTTCACAAATTCAACTTAATTATTATTTCAAACTTGTACAGGACTCCAGAACCAAGATACGGGCCCGATACCATTAAGAAAATGCATCAATTCACTGCTAAAAACCTTTATATTTTCTAGAAAATAACTTTCTTTAAAAATTCATTTCTCGGGCTTGGGACCTCGAAATTTGATTCCGGGCCTATGCCCAAGTCCCAAATTTTACTACGGACCCTACGAGATTGTCGGATTACGGGTTCGGGTCTATTTACCAAGAATGTTAATCAAAGTTAACTTTATTCAATTTTACAAGCCAATTTCCATATTTTACTTAGTTTTCACATAAAAGCTTTCCAGAAATGCGCCCGAACTGTGCATACAAATCAAGGTGCGACAAAGAGAAGTTTTTAAGGCCTTGGAACATATAATTTACTTTCAAAACGAGTAGGGTCATCGTATTCTCCACCTCTAAAATAACTATTCGTCCTCTAACAGACATATTATTGAGTACCTGAGTTGGAGAAAAGATGGGGATATCGGCTCCGCATATCAGACTCAGACTCCCAAGTCGCTGCCTCAACAAGATGACCTCTCCACTAAACATGAACAAAAGGGAATCTCTTCGATCTCAACTGATGAACCTTCCGGTCTAGAATATCTATTGGATTCTCCTCATAGGGCAAGTCCTTGTCCAACTGGACAGTGTTGAAGTCTAGCACGTGGGATGGATCGTCATGATGTTTTCGAAGCATGGACACATAAAACACTGGATGCACAGCTGATAAACTCGGTGGCAATGCAAATCTGTAAGCCATCTCGCCCACTCGATCAAGAATCTTAAACGGGCCAATGAATATAGGGCTAAGCTTGCCCCTCTTCCCAAATCTTATCACGCCCTTCATAGGTGACACTCGAAACAACACCCGCTCGCCGAACATGAATGCCACATCACGAACCTTACGGTCGGCATAACTATAATGCCTAGATTGAGCTGTATGAAGCCTATCGTAAATGATCCTAACCTTGTCCAAGGCATCCTGTACTAGATCCGTACCCAGCAATCGAGACTCTCCCGGCTCAAACCACCGAATTGGCGACCGACACCGCCTACCATATAAAGGCTCATAAGGAGCCATCTGGATGCTCGATTGGTGGCTGTTGTTGCAGGCAAACTCCGCTAAAGGTAAGGACTGATCCTATGAGCCTCTAAAGTCGATGACACAAGCTCGGAGCATATCCTCCAAAATCTGAATAGTACGCTCGAACTGCCTGTCCGTCTGAGGATAAAATATTGTGCTCAGCTCGACCCGTGTGCCCAACTCACGCTGAAATACTCTCTAGAAATATGAGTTAAATTGCATACCTCGGTACGAAATGATAAACACAGGCACAACATAAAGACGAACAATCTCCCAGATATAGATCTCAGCTAACCTCTCAAAAAAATAGGAAACTACCACAGAAATGAAATGTGCTGACTTGGTCAGCCTATCAACAATAACCCACACTGCATCGAACTTCCTTTGAGTCTGTGGGAGTCCAACAATGAATTCCATAGTGATACGCTCCCACTTCCAGTTCTTCTGGAATAAACCACCAGGTCTCTGATGCTCGTACTTTACCTGCAGACAATTCAAACACCGAGCCACATATGGAACAATATCCTTCTTCATCCTCCTCCACCAATAATGCTGCCGCAAAATCCTGATACATCTTAGCAGATCCCAGATGATTAGAGTAACGGGAACTATGGGCCTCCTCTAAAATCATATCTCAAAGTCCGTCCACATTAGGCACACAAACTCGACCCTGCATCCTCAAAACTCCATCATCTCCCAATGTAACTTGCTTGGCATCACCGTGCCGCACCGTGTCCCTAAGGACACACAAATGAGGATCATCATACTGCATATCTCGGATACGCTCAAATAATGAAGAACGAGCGACTGTCAAAGCTAACACATGGCTAGGCTTAAAAACATCCAACCTTATGAACTGATTGGCCAAAGTCTGAACATCCAAAGCAAGCAGTCTCTCATCGACGGGAATATATGCAAGACTGCCCATAGTGGTTGACTTTCTACTCAATGCATCGGCCACCACATTGACCTTTCCCGGATGATATAAGATGGTGATATCATAGTCTTTCAATAGCTCCAACCACCTTCTGTGCCTCAAATTTAGCTCCTTCTTCTTGAACAAATACTGTAGACTCTTATGATCCGCGAACACCTCACATGACATGCCATACAAATAATGCCTCCAAATCTTCAACACGTGAACAATGCCTGCTAACTCCAAATCATGAACTGGATAATTCTTATTATGAATCTTCAACTGTTGCGAAGCATAAACAATGAACTTGCTATCCTGCATCAACATCGTACTAAGTCCAATACGAGATGCATCATAATAAACTGTATATGGCATTGAACCTGTGGGCAAAACCAACACCAGCACCGTAGTCAAAGCTATCTTGAGCTTCTGAAAGCTTGCCTCACACTCGTCTGACCATCTGAACTGGGCACCCTTCTGGGTCAACTTGGTCATCGGGGATGCAATAGATAAAAACCCCTCCATAAACCGACGGTAATAGCGTGCCAAACCCAAGAAACTCCGGATCTCTATAGTTGACGCGGGTCTAGGCCAGTTCTTGACTGCTTCTATCTTCTTCAGGTCCACCTGAATTCCCTCTACGGAAATAACGTGACCCAAGAATGCAACTGAACTCAACCAGAACTCACACTTTGAAAACTTAGCATACACTACTCTCAGATGCTGCTCATGCTCCTCCAGACTACAGGAATAGATCAAAATATCATCAATGAAGACTATCACAAATGAATCCAAGTAAGGCATGAACACTCGGTTCATCAAATCCATAAAAGCTGCTGGGGCATTTGTCAACCAAATGACATCACCAAGAACTCAAAATGCCCGTATCGAGTGCGGAAAGCTGTCTTAGGGATATCGAGTGCCCTAATCCTCAACTGATGCTAGCCAGATCTCTTGTCAATCTTCAAAAATACCTTGGCACCCTGAAGTTGATCAAACAAATCATCAATCCTCGGCAATTGATACTTATTCTTGATTTTAACCTTGTTCAACTACTGATAATCTATACACATCCTCATTGATCCATCCTTCTTCTTAACAAACAACACCGATGCACTCTAAGGCGAGACACTAAGTCTAATAAAGCCTTTATAAATCAAGTCTTACAATTGCTCCTTCAATTCTTTCAATTCAGGTGGGGCCATATGATATGGCGAAATAGAAATGGGCTGAGTGCCCGGAGCCAAATCAATGCAGAAGTCAATATCCCTGTCGGGTGGCATACCTGGAAGGTCTGAAGAAAATACCTCAGGAAACTCACGAACAACAGGCACAGAATCCATAGAAGGAACTTCAGTACTAGAATCATGAACATATGCCAAATAGGCTAAACACCCCTTCTCGACCATACGCTGAGCCTTCATATATGAGATAACCATACGAGTGGAATGACCAGGAGTCCCTATCCACTCTGAAGGAGGTAAATTCGGCAATGGTAAGGTCACAGTCTTGACATGACAGTCCAAGATAGCGTGGTAAGGTGATAACCATTACCTCCCCAATATGACATCAAAACGAACCATGTCCAAAAGTAACAAATTTACTTGAGTATCAAGACCCGCAATCACAACTATACATGAATGATGAGCATGATCTACCACAATAGAATCACCCATCGGTGTAGACACACATACATGAGCACTCAATGAATTACTAGGCATAACTAGATATGGTATGTAGATCCTGGATCAAATAGAACTAAAATATCTCTACTACAAATTAGAACTGTACTTGTGATAATTGCACCGGAAGCCTCAGCCTTAGGCCTGGCTGGAATAGCATAACATTAGGTCTGGGCCCCACCACTCTGAACTACATCTCTGGGACAACCTCCTGCTGACTGGCCTCTACCTCTAGCGGCCTGACCTCCACCTCTAACACCTCTACCTCCACCTATAGCACCTTTACCTCCACCTCTAGCTGGCTGAGTGGGCGGTGGAACACTCGATGCCAGAACCATGGCACAAGAACCCTGATGTTGAGAGCTGCTCGGTGCTCGAGGGAAAAATCTAGCAATATGCCTCGTATCGCCACAAGTATAATAATCCCTCGGCTGCTGAGACTGCTGACCCTGGAGCAGAGGTGCACTGATAGGAGCTGGCGATGCAATGTAGGGAAATTGATCTAAATACTGCATATGAGAACCACGACCACCTAGAGCACCATGAGAGGCCTGAAGTGCTGAATGAAACGACCTGGGAGGATGGCCCCTACCAAAAGAATCCCTACCTTCAGATGAGGCACTATTGAACCTGCCCAAATGACAAGGCCTCTTGTCAGACCCCTGACCATTCCCCTGTGATAGAACTATCTCAACTCTCTTGGCCACATTGGCCGCATCTTGAAAAAAAAATCTCGCTCCCCATCTCCTTAGCCATCTGCAATCTAATAGGCTGAACGAGTCCCTCAATGAACCTCCTCACTCTCTCTCTTTCAGTTGGAAGTATAAGAAGAGCATGACGGGCCAAGTCAATAAATCTGTTCTTGTACTGAGTAACAGTTATAGAAACCTACTGGAGACGCTTAAATTGACTCCGATAGTTCTCCCTCTGAGTGATAGGAAGAAACTTCTATAGAAATAACTGAGAGAACTGATCCCAAGTAAATGCTGGTGACCCAACTGGTCTAGCCAAACAATAATCTCTCCACCAAGTTTTGGTGGATCCAGACAAACGAAAAAATCTCGCTCCCCGTCTCCTTAGCCATCTGCAATCGAATTGGCTGAATGAGTCCCTCAATGAACCTCATCACTCTCTCTTAGTGGGAAGTATAAGAAGAGCATGACAGGCCAAGTCAAAAAATCTGGTCTCATATTGAGTAACAGTCATAGACCCCTGCTGGAGACGCTCAAACTGACTCCGATAGTTCTTCCTCTGAGTGATAGGAAGAAACTTCTCCAAAAATAGCTGAGAGAATGATAATAGGTGAATTTAACTATAATTAGGCCCTAAAGAACCACCTTCTTGTATGGTTTTGATGGTAAAAGTGATAACAAAATGCTCTGATTGGCGCTTTTCATGCTTTGCAGGTTATATATGACAAGAGAAGGCTATGGAGTACTTTTGGGGATCAAATATGGAGAAAAAGAGGCAAAACATAAAATATCCGCTAAGTGAACCACGCGAAGGCAGCTCAAGCCAGGCCAGGAGATGAACTGTCGCGGTTCCACCATAACCGTGGCAGAACCGCGGTAAAGGACTGTCGCGGACAAGTTGAGATTCAGAGAAGGTGTTTGCCCGCGGTTCTACCGTAACTGCGTCAGTACATCCTGTGCAGGAAGAAGAGAGCATTCAACAGGAGACCGAGAAAGCCGCTAAGCCAATTCAGGAGCCAGTAATTGAGATAGTAGCTGGTAAAGTTCAGCCCCAAGTGATTGGGAAGAAGAGACCTCCTGCACTTTTTCCACAGAGGTTGGCCAAGCATAAAAAAGAGGAGCAATATAAGAAGTTCTTTGAGATGCTTAAACAAATCCAGGTAAATATACCATTGATTGAAGTTTTAAAGGAGATGCCTGGATATGCAAAACTGATGAAGGACTTGATGTCCAGGAAGTTTGACTTTCAAGACATGGCCACGGTTACACTTACTCAGATCTGTAGTGTAATGGTGTCTAGACCAATTGCAGAAAAGTTGTCTGATCGAGGGAGCTTTACAATTCCATGCACTATTGGTAATTTTGCCTTTGCTAAGGCACTTTGTGATTTAGGGGCCAACATTAATCTTATGCTCCTGGCTATTTATAAGAGGTTGGGCACTGGGAGAGCTAGACCCACCTCCATGTTGTTGCAGTTGGCCGACATGACCGTGAAACGACCATCTGGGATCTTAGATGATGTGTTGATTCAGGTAGGGAAATTTGTGTTCCCTGCAGATTTTGTGATCCTGAAGTGCAAAGTGGATGAAGAGATTCCTATAATCTTAAGAAGACCATTCCTGGCCACAGGTAGAGCTCTAATTGATTGTGAGACTGGGAATCTCAAGATGAGACTCAATGATGAAGAAAAACCATTCAATGTGCAGAAGTCTCTGAGGCGACCAAGCGAATTCGCCAATTGCTCTCTTATTGATGCCGTGGATGTAATAGTGGAGTCTGATGATGAGGTGTTGACTATTAAGGATCCCTTTTCTGCATGTTTGATGAACTTGGATGAAGTGAATGGTGAGGATTTGGCGGAATGGGTGTTGGCATTAGAAGGTAGAGGGTACTGGGACAGAAATCTAGAATTTGAGCCCTTGCACTTGGAAAAGAGAACTCCTCCAGCCAAGCCATCCATCGAAGAACCACCAAAGTTGGAGTTAAATCCATTGCCCGCCCACCTCAGGTATGAATTTTTAGGGCCTGACTCCATATTACCTGTTATTATCTCATCTAGTTTGTTAGATGTGCAGGCTCAACAACTCTTGCAGGTACTAAGGGAGTGCAAAACTGCCATTGGGTGGACCATGGCAGACATCAAGGGGATCAGCCACACCTACTGCATGTACAAGATTCTACTAGAAGAGGGTCACAAACCTTCCAGGGAACACCAGAGGAGGCTGAACCCCAACATGAAGGAAATGGTGAAGAAGGAAGTAATAAAGTGGTTAGATGCGGGAATTATTTTCCCAATCTCTGACAGCAGCTGGGTGAGGCCAGTTCAATGTGTTGCTAAAAAGGGTGGCATGACGGTTGTGAAAAATGACAACAATGAATTGATATCTATAAGAAGTGTCACAGGCTGGAGAATTTGCATGGACTATCGAAAGTTAATCTTGCCACCCAGAAAGACCACTTACCACTTCTCTTTATTGATCAGATGTTGGACAGACTGGCAAGGAGGTCACACTTCTGTTTTCTGGATGGGTACTCAGGGTATAATCAGATCTCCATTGCACCGGAGGACAGAGAGAAGACCTCCTTCACCTGCCCGTATGGCATTTATTCCTTAAGACGGATGCCCTTTGGCCTATGAAATGCACCTGCCACATTCAACGGTGCATGATAGCCACATTCACTGACATGGTAGAGGACATAATGGAGGTATTCGTGGATGACTTCTCAGTGGTGGGGAATTCATTTGATGAGTGCCTGATAAATCTGATGTGTGTGCTGAAATGGTGCATTGAGACTAACTTGGTTCTGAACTGGGAGAAGTGCCATTTCATGGTACAATAAGGCATAGTCTTGGGGCTCCGGGTGTCGAGCAAAGGAATTGAGGTGGATCGTGCGAAATTGGATGTAATAGCAAAGCTACCTCCCCCAACTTTAGTCAAAGCAATCAGAAGCTTTATTGGGCATGCCGATTTCTACCGGAGGTTCATAAAAGACTTCTCCAAAATTGCCAACCCTCTTTGTAAGTTGTTAGAAAAAGATCACCCATTTTTGTTTTCTGATGATTGCAGGGTAGCATTTGAGGAGTTGAAACAGAGACTGGTCTCATCACCCATCATTGTTGCCCCCAACTGGGAGCAACCGTTCGAACTGATGTGTGATGCCAGTGACTACGCAGTGGGGGCAGTGCTGGGCCAACAAAAAGACAAACTGATGCACCCAATCTACTATGATAGTAGAATGCTGAGTGGAGCCCAGTTGAACTACACTGTGACTGAGAAGGAGATGTTAGCTGTGGTGTTCGCGTTTGACAAGTTCCGATCCTACCTGATTGGGTCCAAGGTAATTGTATATACTGATCATGCAGCTCTCAGGTACTTAATCGAAAAGAAAGAATCTAAGCCACGCCTAATTCGTTGGTGTTGCTACTGCAAGAATTCGATCTTGAAATTCGTGACCGTAAAGGCACTAAGAATCAAGTCGCTGATCATCTATCACAACTTGAGGGAGCTGAAAATACGGTTGAGGTTGAGGAAATTCTGGAAACTTTTCCAGACGAGCAACTGCTCGCCACCACTCTTCAGGAAGCGCCATGGTATGCAGACTTTGCTAATCACCTGGCCAGTGGTATAGTTCCTCACGACCTTTCATCGGTCCAAAGGAAAAGGTTTTATCATGAAATCCGCGAGTATTACTAGGGCGAGCCTTATCTATTTAGAATATGCTTTGATAACATGATCCGGAGATGCATCCCCGAGATAGAGCAATCTTCAGTTTTGCAGGCTTGTCACACATCGGCGTATAGTGGACACTTTGGAGGGGTCAGGACAGCGGCAAAGGTGCTAGAGGTTGGATTCTTCTGGCTAACAGTGTTTAAAGATATGCACCTATGGGTGAAGGGCTGCAACGAATGTCAGCGGACCGGGAACATTTCCCGGCTCCACGAGATGCCCATAAGCCCAATTCAAGAGGCGGAAGTGTTTGACGTCTGGGGGATTGATTTCATAGGTCCCTTCGTCAGCTCCTATGGCAATAAGTACATTCTTGTTGCTGTAGACTATGTGTCCAAATGGGTGGAAGCTGCTGCGTTACCCACCAATGATGCAAAAGTGGTAGTGGGATTTTTGAAGAAGAACATATTCACCCGCTTCGGGACACCACGAGTAATTATCAGTGATGAAGGCACTCACTTCTGCAACAGAGCCTTTGAAAAGTTGCTTGCTAAGTACGATGTGCGCCACAAGGTGGCTACTTCTTACCACCCGCAGACTAGTGTACAAGTTGAAGTGTCCAATAGAGAAATCAAGAGTGTGTTAACCAAAACTGTGAACGCCACAATATCTGATTGGGCGAGGAAGCTAGATGATGCACTCTGGGCTTACAGAACTGCTTTCAAAACACCAATTGGTATGTCACCATACAATTTGGTGTTTGGAAAGGCCTGCCACCTGCCAGTGGAACTCGAACATAAAGCGTGGTGGGCGTTGAAACAGCTGAACTTGGATACGGAAGCTGCGGGCACAACAAGAATCACTAATTGCATGAGCTCGAGGAGTTCAGATATCTTGCTTTTGAGAGCACAAAGTTGAACAAGGAGAGAATGAAGAGGCTGCACGACCAGAACATTGTTGAGAGGAATTTCAAACCTGGGGACATGGTATTGCTCTACAACTCAAGACTAAGTCTATTCCCAGGTAAGCTTAAGTCACGATGGTCTGGACCATTTCGAGTAGTTGAAGTTTTCCCTTCAGGGGCTGTTGAGATTGCCACAGAGAATGACTCTCGTACATTTAGAGTCAATGGTAAAATATTGAAGCCATATGTGGGCATGAGCGAGCCAAATGAAGTGTCTGAGCTGCACCTGACTTAACCACAGGGGTCGAGCGAGCCTTAAATACGCTCATCCTGCATCGTGCCGCGACGTTAAATCAGGCGCTGCATGGGAGGCAACCCACGAAATTGTTGTAAGTGTAATGCAGAACTTAATTAAAAAAAAAAAGATGAAGAATCAGAATACTGCCTAGACCGCGGTTCCACCATAACCGCGGTCCAACCGCGGTCAGACACCCCCTCTGAAGGTCAATCACCGCGGTACCACCGTGACCGCTGTCAAATCGCGGTAAGAGACCCTCTATGAACTTGGTCTACCGCGGTCCCACCGTAACCGCGGTAGAACCGCGACAGATCTGGTCGGGCCCAGGTATGCCAGAATTTTTTTTTTCATTGTTGTTTTTTCTTTTCCCCTTTTTTCTAACTTACCTAAACTCTTCCCCTCCCATATTTGAAAAACCAACGCAGCCACCCCTAAATCCCCTTCTTTCTCTCTTTCTCTCTCAAATCACTCCTTTCTCAAAAAAACCTCCATTATCATCTTCTCCAACCTTCACCAACACTAACCCCCTTTCCTCCTTCATCCAAGTAAGTTTTTTTTCTTCTTCTCTTTTCTAATTCTTCTTCTAATTTAGGGTAAGATAGTCTAAACTAGTTTAACTTAAACCCTAGGTAATGTAGTGTTAAAGTTTTATTTTATTTATTTTTCTTTTCTGCTTTTTGTCTTTGTATTTGCTTCGTGTGGACTTGCTTGATGTTTAAATGGGTGGGGCTTCATGGTGCTTCAATTGTGGGGGATGTTTGGTATGTTTGGAGGCCTAGACATAATTTTTGTCGTGAAGGTTGGTGGAGGGGCCTATTTGGCCGAAAATTTGGAGTGTGGTGAAATTTTGGAGCACTTTGTGGACACCTTAGGTTGTGATGGTGGTAGTGTTTGGTGTGAACCATGTGAGGGAGATTGTGTGGGGTGTTGTATGCCGAAATTGTGGGATAATACTGTTTGGTGTGAACCACGTGAGGGCTGTTGTGGAGGTTGTTAACTTTAGACACCCTGCTAGTTGGGTGCTTGGCATAGTTTGAAAGAAAGAAATAAATGGGGAAGACTGTTTGGTGCCATCGGGTGGCGAAGTCTGAGTAGCCATCCGACTGGCAATAGTTAGGATGCATTTGATGGTTCTCCTGAATTCTTTGCAGGTAATATGGCTCGTAAAAGGCGAATGAGCTCGACAGGCACATCCCAAGTGCCACAATATAATGCCACCAGGTTCGAGTCACCAGAGGCAGAGGACCAATTTCATGCCAATGCCACCAAAAGCTTTATCCCTGAGATTCCTATTGACCGGGAAGCCCTCCGTGCAGAAAAAGAAGAGATGTACGAGGAAATCCGGCGGAGGGAGATGGAGTTCTTATTTGATGAACCTGAGATGGTGAACGTGATGATAGTAAGGGAGTTCTATGCGAACTGCCCAAAACATAATTTGAGAGATGTGATTGTGCGGGGCAGGGTGGTAAATGCCTCAATTGCAACGATTCGCCAGGTTTTGATGCTGCCCCAGTTCACTGGTGCCATTGACTATTACCACGGCGCACAAGGGGTCACTTGGGAAACTATGACTGATGTACTCTACACAGGGGGTCAACCAATATGGCTACAGGACAATATTACCCTTCACTCCAAGTTATTTACATATTTGGCTAAGTGTTGGTTCACCATCATCTGCAGCCGGTTCTTGCCCACAGGTAATACGACAGACATGGACTACTTGAGGGCTCTATTGACGTGGTGCTTCGTCACCAAGAAAGATTTTGATGCGGCGAGAATTATTGGAGATGAATTGGTCCTTCGGTGGCCACTGCTATCCATGGGGTTCTACTTCCCCTCACCGGTGACGAGGTTGTGTTTGCTGAAAAATGTCCCCACCAGTCCTACAGATGGAGCCTTGCCCGCTAAAGCACCATTCAGTGCTTCGAGCATCAGAGTGGGCCGAGATGTACCCACCACCATTCAGATCGATGATGAGGAGGACGCCCCAGCACCATCAAGGAGATCTTATGATGGAGCCGGACCCTCTCAGCATCCCCATACTGGGGCAGGATTCTCTATATCACAGTACACCCAGCCTATGTTACGGTCTGTAGAGGAAGAGGTAGCACATATTCCTACCTCAGTGGATGGCCTGCATGTGCGTATGGATGCCATGTCTCAGCAGCAGGCCAGGTCTGAGAGCCGGATGATGGTGTGGTTCCGTGCTTTGGGGAGAGCCTGTCATATGGACCCCAGCACCGTCTCCGACTCCGATTGATGCTCAGGAAAGTCTTCTTACCCTTCTGTTCTTTATTTCTGATATGACATGGGGACATGCCATAGTTTTTTGTGTGGGGTGGGAGACTTGCTTTTTGTAGTGTATTGTATTGTATATAAACATGGAGCATGTTGTAGTGTTGTATATGTGTTGTTGTGTATAACTGATTGTGCTCACTTTAGAAGTAACTGACTTGGTCCAATGACGGACACTTGTCGACGGGTCTCTTGAGGGTCAAAGTCGGATTTAGAGTTTGCATTTAATTTTATTTTTTTTTCTTTTTTAGGTAGTGTAGTAATTCTCCCTTGATTTTTCTTTTGACCACGGTTCTTTTCCAAGGGCTTTTCTTGAACCGGGTTAGATAGATTTTCTTTTTATAGTTGTAGGACCTTTAGGACTCTCTTGGACCAAGACGGGTGAAGTCAAGAATGCAATCTTTAATGTTCACACCTACAAATAACTAAAACGAACTTGAGGGTGCGACGTCTAGGCTCGTTTGTAGACTCATACTTTGATGCCATAATTTTGTACATCTTGTCTTGCTTGAATGCTCATGTGAGTGTGTTGACAAACTGATTCAGAATGAGTTACATGCCGAGTGTGTGTGAGATAATAGTTGTATTCTGTGCTTGCGTGAGATACCTAGAACTTTCCCTGTGTGTTTGCAAAGCGAAATAGAAGTTGTTTGGTTTTAGAGATGATTGAGGCATTTCTTTGTGTAGCCTGTATGATTGTGAATCCACCAGTGCGTATTACCATAGTTAACCCCTTTGAGCCTGAAGCCTATTCTTTGATAACCTTATAATAACTTACATCCCCGTATTTGAATAGTTTGACTGTTTAAACCCATACCTCATAGAAGCACTTAAATTATTAAAGAGCATATAAAAATCAAAGTGTGGGGTGGTAGTGGAGTAGAAAAAAGGAATCAAAACAATTATTTGAATGGTTCAATGGCCGTTAAAAAAAAAAGAAGAGAAGAAAGAAAAAAAAAAGAAAGAGGCCAGTTGCACCTAAAGAAAAATGGGGGTCACCTATGAAACAAATGTGGAGGAATGATTGGGCTGAACATGAAAATTGGAATAAAAGGAAGTTTGTATTAAAGGTGCTTAGGGAGGTTAGTCACTATATCCAAATATATCCTACCCGTCCCTTAGCCTACATTACAACCAGATAAAGACCTTTTGATCTTGGACTGAATAGCTCGATTAGTAAAGTATTACACTAGGGGCAAGCTTATGGTGTATCTGTGTGGCATGTGAATGTTCTTTGCTGAGAGTGAGTGAATTTTGTCTATCTATGGTTCGTTGTTGCTTGAATTTTATGTGTGTGGAACTTCTCACAGAATTGTGATGTGAGGGCATATGACTCAGGAAGAAAAAATGAGTTTTCACCTCTATTTAGAGTAACTAGAGTAAGCACGAGTGTGTCATGGTGTAGAGTCTGCATCTGAGGTATGACTGTTGCACTGCTTAGGTTGTTCTTGCATAATGGCAGGTGTGACATAAACTTGGGGCAATGCATCTAAAGTTTAGGCCTAGAAGTGTGATTTAACTTGCTCGAGGATGAGCAAAGGTTTAAGTGTGGGGTGTTGATAATAGGTGAATTTAACTATAATTAGGCCATAAAGAACCACCTTCTAGTATGGTTTTGATGGTAAAAGTGATAACAAAATGCTCTGATTAACGCTTTTCATGCTTTGCATGTTATATATGACAAGAGAAGGCTATGGAGTACTTTTGGGGATCAAATATGGAGAAAAAGAGGCAAAATGTAAAATATCCGCCAAGTGAACCACGCGAAGGCACCTCAAGCCAGGCCTGGAGATGAACTGTCGCAGTTCCACCGTAATCGCGGTAGAAATGCGGTAGAGGACTGTCACGGACAAGTTGAGATTCAGAGAAGGTGTTTGATCGCGGTTCTACCGTAATTGCAGCAGAACCGCGGCAGAGGCAGAAAAGTTCAGGGACTTAAGTTCAAAACACGGAATTTTTAGCCCAAAACCCTATTTTAAACACTGGACTTCGCCCAAAGGAGGAGTGTGTTGTTTTAGAGAGTACTTTGGCAAGAAAAACTAGTGTGAGAGATCACCCAAAACATCATATCTTCTTCTTCGTTAATTTTTCTTGCAATTATGATTATGAATATTGTTCTAGTTTATTTACCCATAGTTATGAGTAGCTAAATCTTTTGTCTAGGGTTTTGATGGAACCTATTGAGGGATGAACTTCTTGTTTATGTGAATACAGTTTGCTAGTTTTAATTTCTATTTGTTCAACTACGTGTTTGTTGTAGTTAATTGACAGGATCCTCAATTAGTTGTGCCTATTTAGTGTTCATAACTCGTGAGAGAGTGCATATTTAGGTGAATGTTGAACAACACCACTCCCAAAGTATAAGAGGGATCTATAACTGCGGGTTTAAAGGCAGGATTAGGGATAACAAAGCCTTAGGTGCAATCTTAAGTGAACTGTGATAAACAAAGCTGCTAGTGTATCTCGGGAGAGTGCATTTAGTAACTTACTGTGATTACTCGAGAGAGATTTACGGTAAGAAGAGCGTTCATGATTGATAGATTTTGTTGGTGAATTTGTATGAAACATAAATAGAAGGAATTCCATCAACGGGGGAACTCATTACCTTAGCGCTTTTTCATTATTGTTTACAACTTAGCATCTTTAGTTCACAACTATTATTTACTGTTAATCTTAGTTATTAAAAACACCATCAACTGTGATTCCCAACATTTGGGAAATTGATTCTAAAGAGTTTAGTAGGTCTAAAGGTAGTGATTGATAGGTTAATTCTCTGTGGATTCGACTCTGGGCATAATACTCAAGTTATATTTGCAACGTCCGCATTGTCCTTTTTATAAGGCATAGTTGAGCGTGATCAGAGAACTGATCCCAAGTAAAAGCTGGTGACCCAGCTGGTCTAGCCAAACAATAATCTCTCCACCAAGTCTTGGAGGATCCAGACAAACAAAAAGCAGCAAAGTTGGCCCCATTGGTCTCTACTATCCCCATGTTCCGAAGAACCTTATGACAGCTATCCAAATAATCCTGGGGATCCTTAGAAGATGTACCACCAAAAGTAGTTGTGAAAAGCTTGGTGAACCTGTCCAATCTCCACAAGGCATCAGCAGACATAGCTGGCCCCTCACCAGTCTGTGCCACAACACCAGGCTAAACTACCTCAACTGGTTGAGCTGCTGGAGTCTGAAACTGGGGAGCCATCTGCTCCGTAGTGCGAGTAGCAGGAGTCTAGGCTCCTCCTCCAGCTTGAGAGACGGCTGATGCTACAGGAAGTAAGCTTGCCTGGGCGACACTCTCCATAAGGTCCACTAGATGGACCAGAGCATCCTGAAGTACCAAGGTGGCGATGAACCCCTCTGGACCTAAGCTGGTCCTGCTGGAACTGTCTGGGCTGGAACCTCATCGTCAAACTCAACCTGAGGCTCTACTGCTGTGCTGCTACTCGAGCTCTGGGCTAAGCCTTGCCTATGCCTTGGGACCTAGCACGACCTCGACCTCTACCCCTTGCAGGAGCTGCTACTGGGGTCTTGGGCTGCTGGTCAGCTGATGAAGTGGTACGTGTTCTCACCATCTGCAAAAGAACATAGTGGAAGTTCAATTAGCGTTGAGAAATCAAGGCGCACGACACGAAAGAATAGATGTGAAGTTTTTCCTAACTCTATAGCCTCTGGGGGATAAATACAGACATCTCCGTACCGATCCCTCAGACTCCACTAAGCTTGTCCGTGAATTATGGGACATAAGAAACCTAGAGCTCTGATACCAACTTGTCACCCGTATTTCCCACCCTCAGGAGTCGTAATGATGCCTACTCGTGAAAGCTAGGCAAGCCGAGTATTATAGATTCATTAACATTTTTACTTAGCCTTTTTAATAGTTTAATATAATAGGTGATCAACAACGGAATAATTAAAATAAATAGAAATACGGAAGACGAAAACTAATAGTTTAATCATATACTAGTGCAGAATCCATCATACAACTCTACCTAGAATTTGGTGTCACAAAGTCACGGACTATCTACGAATACTACAACTAGTGGTCTTAAAGATAAATACAAAGCTGTCTCTGAAATACATAGATGAAACAGAATAGAAATATAGAAGGAGACGCTAAGGCCTACAGACGCCTTTAGGACTACCTCGGGCTGCCTGATGGACTGAAGGCAACAACCTCACTGTAGTCCAAAAGCTGTAGCACCGGGATCTGCACATAGTGAAAAGTGTAGTATCAGCACAATCGACCCCATGTGCTGGTAAGTGCTTAGCCTAACCTCGGCGAAGTAGTGACGTGGCTAGGACAAGACTACCAAATATACTTGTGCAGTTAAATCATGTACAACAGAAAAATAAATGCAGAAATTTACAGTTAAAGATAGGAAGGGGAAGCATGCTGCGGGGAATATCAAGTAACAGCAGAAAACCAATAGATAAATGTAAAGAACACCATAATTCAATTATTAGAAAGAATCAGGAAATCAAAGACAAGTGCACGGCATCACCCTTCGTGCTTTTACTCTCGTCCTCACCATAAGAATCAATATAATCGGCACGACATCACCCATCGTTCTTTTACCTCACATAATCATAACACGAAATTATCCTTCGTGCATTATCACTCAAATCATGGCACGACATTTTACATCGTGCGGCACGGCATCACCCTTCATTCTTTTACCTCACAATATCGGCAAGGCATCACCCTTTGTGTATTAACACTCTCAAAATCACGCACGACATCACCCTTCGTGCTTCACACTCTTCCTGACCCAAGCAACAATCACAAAGCAATTTGGGCAAAGGAATCAATAATATCACAATAATATACCGACAAGGGAAACAATATCATGAGTAATAACCCACATTGTGGAAAGACTGGTCATTACAAAAGTGAATGTAATGCAAAAGAAAGCTAGTCAAAAGAACAAAACATTTGTTCAAGAGAAAAATAGGCTGCCTGGATGGTCCAAAAGGAATTTAATTCACCCCTTTGCCTATAGAAAGGGACCCAATCTAGTTTGGGTTCCTAAGACTAACCCCTGATTTTGTTTTTTAGGTCCAAGTGAAGGGATGTAGCCAAATATGGTACATGGATAGTGGCTGCTCAAAGCATATGACTGGAAGTAAGAACCAGTTACTTTTACTTGAGGACCTAAAAGGAGGTAATATTTCCTTTGGAAATGGGAAGAAAAGTGAGATCATTAGGGTTGGAAAGGTAGGTAAGACAGACTCACATTCCATTGAGAATGTCTACTTGATAGATGGCTTGAAATATAGCCTAATCAGTGTATCACAACTGTATGACAAAGGTAACCTGGTAGCATTCACCTCTACTAAATGTTTTGTGATTAATCTTACCACTGACAAGGTTGTTTTGTAGGGGAAAAAAGTTAACAATATTTACATTGTAGATTTGTCCACTCTTTAGAAAATGAACCCACTTTCTTGAGTGTGTTGAACAATGATCCCCTCCTGTGGCACAAAAGACTTGGTCATGCAAGTCTAAATCAACTCAACAAATTAGTCTCCAAGGACCTGGTGATAGGGTTACCTAACATCAAGTTCAAGGAAGACAAAATTTGTAAGGCTTGTGCAAGAGGGAAGCAGGTCATGCAAGAAAATGGTAAGCACGACCAAGACGATGGAACTGGTCTATATAGATCTCTGTGGTCCAATGAGAACATTGAGCAGATGAGGTAAGAAATATGTGATGGTACTTGTTGATGACTACTCTAGGTTTACTTAGGTATTTTTTTTAACATCTAAGGATGAAGCATTTGACATGTTTACTGCCTTTGTTAGAAAAACTTAGAAACAACTAGGTAATAAACTTGCATCAATTAGGTCTGATCATAGAACGAAATTTGAAAATGTTAGGTTTGCTGAGTTTTGTGATGAGCATGGTATAGATAATAATTTCTCTGCACCTAGAACTCCTCAACAAAATGGAATAGTTGAAAGAAAGAATAGGACTCTTGAAGATATGGCTAGGACTATGCTTCTTTCTAGTAAAATACCCCATAGCTTCTTGGCAGAGGCTATAAATATTGCATGTTACATCATTAATAGGTGTATTACTAGACCTCTGGTAGAGAAGACTCTCTATGATTTACTTAAAGGTAGAAAGCCAAATATATCCTATCTTAGGGAATTTGGATGCAAGTGCTTTA
The DNA here is from genome assembly GCA_026770625.1 of Nicotiana glauca. NCBI lineage: Eukaryota > Viridiplantae > Streptophyta > Magnoliopsida > Solanales > Solanaceae > Nicotiana > Nicotiana glauca. The sequence goes on along the minus strand of MU765995.1, from coordinate 149,135 downwards.
TGCACAATAATGGAAAGGACTCCCTATGTAAGTTTGATCCCAGAAGTGATGAGGGAGTATTCTTTACATAGCAAAACTTATAAAGTGTACAATAAAAGAACTTTGTGTGTAGAAGAAAGTGTACATGTAGTTTTTGCTGAAACTAACATTCTTTCTGAGAGATAGGAACATGAAGATAAAGCTATTGGGTTGGTAAAAGAATTGAGTGAAGTCATAACTCAAGATGAAGATGCAACAAAAGAAGGAACAAGTGATGAAATAAGTTCTTCCATTTAGGGAAACTTGACAGGGGGAACTGAATAAAGAAGAAATGAATCTAACTCCCAAATGGAACTTGTCCATGTGCCTGTTCCTCAACAACAAAACATGGGAGAAACTCCAAACAGAAATCAGTTAGTTGTGAAACCTTATAAGTATCAAAGTTCTCATCCCATTGCAACAACTACTAAATTAGACATAGATTAACCTGGTTCATCTATTGATCAGAAGTTTTATAGGGGTATGATTGGCTCACTTTTGTATCTTACTTCTAGCAGACCTGATATAATTTTCAGTGTAGGGCTTTGTGCTCGTTTTCAAGAAAATCCTAAGGAATCCCACTTGATTGATGTCAAGAGAATACTGAGATATTTGAAAGGCTCTACTGATCTTTGTCTTTGGTACCCTAAAGGTAGTAACTTTAATCTAGTAGGATATGCTGATGCTGACTATGCAGGTTTACTTGTGGATAGGAAAAGCACCTCAGGTATGGCTCATTTTATTGGTTCATGTCTGGTATCATGGGCCACTAAAAAGTAGAATTCAGTGGACTTATCCACTACTAAGGCTGAGTATGTTGCTGTTGCCTCTTGCTGTGCTCAACTGTTGTGGATCAAGCAGCAGCTAATGGATTTTGCATTGAAATTCGTTGCATCCCTATCTTTTGTGATACCACTAGTGCTATTAGTATGACCAAGAACCTAGTGCTTCATAAGAGGACTAAGCACATAGATTGTAGGCATCACTTCTTAAGGGACAACTATGAGAAATGATTGGTTACTATGAATTTTGTGCTACTGCTAAATAAATTGCTGACATCTTTACTGAAGCACTAACAAGAGAAAGCTTTGAAAGGAACAAGTTAGAATTAGGGATGATTGAGATCACCCAATGGGACCAGCTCAGAATGCACAGTGAAAAAAAATGAAAAAAATTGTTTTTTTGGCTAGAAAATCTAGAACTTGTGTAAATATCTAGATTAATTTTTACTCAATTTCATAGTGTAAATAGTATACTCCTATGAAACGTATTGATATGAATCACTGATCTCTAACAAAATTTTCTCTATTATGGTAAATTGAGGCATGATCAAGAGAATACTAAATGAAGAACCTGGTTCATTAGTATTGGTCATCTGAAAAACGAGGTATGTTTTCTATACTCTGCACAATTAGAAATATAATTATTTAAATCATGATCAGAGTCCTACCTATGTTTAGAAAATCCTGTCCGTTTATTTTTTGTACCAGTTCCATCTCTACTAGTGTTCTCATCACATAAAATGCCTAAAATCTAGGAAAGTTTAACCATTCATTCCATCTGAAATTTTAGGTTGATTAGACTTCTAATTGACTACTAAAAGCTACCGTTAGTCATTAAATAGGTCTCTTTATTTAAATATTCATCATTACCCTCTGCAAACCTCACTACTCAAACTGCCAAAAATCTATTTCACTCTCAGTTGTTTTTTCTTCCAAAAGACTAACTCACAAACTCTCTCAAGAAACCAGTTACAATGTTGAACCCTCAAGATACTCCAGGATCTCCTCCACCACCCTCCCCTTCTGGTTCCTCCACACATCCTCCATCCAGCAAAACCCATCAATCAAGGAAAAGGCGAGTAAAAATGCTTGCTCGGAAGCCAGTGGCAACTGGTGCTCTTTCAAATAAATTGAACGAGAAATTGAAGTCAAGCCAAACCCAAGATTATGAGAACTTAGACGATTCTTTCAAATCTACTAGTGAGGGGGAAGAAACTGGGTATTCTAACTCTGTGAAGGATCAAAACTCCCCTTCTGAGGTACGTTCTGCTTTGGCTGAAAATTTAGAAAATAGGTTCGTTTTGGTTAGGTATGTTGGGAATGTAGAATTCCCTGAATTAGGAAGGAGATGAGGTAACTGTGGTTCTAGCTTTCTGTGGGGTTGAACATGCAACTGTGGAAAAAAGTGGCTCGGACCAAGTTGGAAACTTGGACAAAGAGCTGAAGCTCCCCTGTTCTGTCATAATCGCACCTACCTTTGCTTAGATGCAGGTGTGGGCTCGCATGTGCGAGCCACTAGCCACAGAAGCGAAGAAAGGAGGACATCCTCGGGCATCGCAGGTGCGTAGTTTTTGGCTCACATATAGGACCGCAGGTGCGAGGTAAGTCGTTGCAGATGAATGTATGAGTGTAGGTGCGGTCCTTTGAGCTCGTAGGTGGGGAGCTTGGCCAGCTGGGGGAAATGCGCACCTGCGATGGCTTCTCTATGGGTGCGGGACCGCAGGTATGTCTAAGGCACTGCAGGTGCGGCCAAGGCACTGCAGGTGCGGAAAAGCTGGAGGCAGTGAGGTTCATTTAATACGGGACTTAGACCAATTTTTACACTTTCCACTCACTCCTTGGGTGATTCTTGGAGCTTCTTGAGAGGGAGTTTAACCTAGCTTTTGGAGGAAAGTAATTTCTACCATATATGAGTTAAATACTTAACATATGAAAATTAGTAAATGTCATGGGTTTAGAGGAAAACCCAGGGTTTTGATAAAAATGGAGTATTACCACGAAAATGGTTATGGAACATAGTAAAAATCATATATTTATGTTCCTAAGGTTATGGGTAACAACGTTCTTCGAAAATTTCCGGAATCTGGGCATGTGGGCCCATGGGTGAATTTTAGGAAGCTTGCATCTAGAGTTGGAAAATTACCGTAATAGTTAGAATATGAACTCTTGAGCATATATTCATTAGTTTTTACACTATTTGAATAGTTTTGGATCGCTCGGATCCGATTGAGGGTTTGAGCGCATTCTTGAGTTGGAAGTAGGCTTTGTGACGAAGTAAGTCTCTTTTCTAACATTGTAAGAGGGAAATTTCTCCATAGGTGAACTTAATTAATATATGATTATTTGTGGGGCTACGTACGCATGAAGTGATGAGAGTCCGTACGTAGATACTATTCATGTTATGTTCGGATAGTTTTAGGGTTACACCATGCTTTGTGGACACTGTTATTTGATTATACATGTTAATTGTAACAAAAGGAATTAAGTTGGTTATTACTAAGGATTTAAAGGCTTCAAGTTGAATTGTCTTCATTTTTGAAAGAGTTAAGAAAGGGTTATGATTTAAATGATAAAATTATACTTGACTATGTCGCACGTATGATCCGCGAGCGGGGTAATTCCTTAAATTTATATTTGACCGCATCAAAATATGATTCGCGAGAGGGGGTAAATAGATGTATCTATGATTCACGCTGTTTGACCTCGGTAGTGCACAATTTATATTTATGTCGGATCGTGCCGAACGTCCTTGGTGGTATTTGTGCGTGATAATAGAACTGGAGCTCTTTATAATATGTATAATTTGCTGCTTGAAAGGTCACATGTTTTAAATGAAGAACGTGACTTGGATTCTTAAATATGATGGAAGTTTTTAGTTATTTTTCTTGTTCTGAGCTTATTGTTATCTACATACATTATGATTTTTGATACCCCATTTTTTCTTATATTTTTAAGTTATACACATACACTTTCAATATAATATATTTGCATCATCATTTAGTTTATAAACCCATACAAGCATTTCACATAATTTTCCATGATTTTCAGAAGCCCTAAAATAATTTCTTTCTGCAATTTTATTGTATAAATATTCAATAACTATCCTTCAAATTATTTTTATGATGTTATAATCATCCAATCTTATTATTTACTCCTAATATGCATATTTTACTCCATTTCTTCATAATTATATTTGCATATTAGGCTAATTGCATATTTTTACAATAATAGCCTATATTCATATATATAATTATATTTTTTTATGTAAAAAATAACTTTTTTATATTCTTAGAATGTCAAGTTATTATTTTTAATCATTTTATTGCACAAGTAATATTTTTTGTTATTCATTAATTACTTTTATAAATAATTTTTGCTAAAACTTTGGGTATTTAAAAACTAGCCCCACACTAAACCTATTTTTGGACCAAATAATAGCCCAAAAACACCTAATATACTAGCCCGATACCCTCAACCAAAACCAATAACCCAGTTACTCAGAACCCGGTCACAACCTGCTTCACACGACCCGACCCAACCCTTTTTAAATCCTGGTCGTTGATCTCTAAGATCAACGACCCACATCTTATCCCCCTTTAACTAACTAAACCCCCCAAAACCTGACCATTCCCTCTATCCCACTGCCCCCCACCCTACTTCCTCTTTTTCTCCTTCGGAGACCCTATCCACCTCCTCCTAAATCTTCTCCTAATCCCACCTAATATGGGATTCTATGGCTATTCTGCCATATACGATCTCACCAAAATCAAACCAAAATAGGTTCAAATCCATGATCTTTTTTTGCTATTCTGTCTATATTCATCTTATGTTCCACTGTGAGTACGAATATTTGTTTACTTTTTTCTGGATTCTTACTTACCCTAAAACTAGGGTTTTCAAATCTCTTCATATCGGACAAACATGGGTTTGATTCTCTGATTTTGAGTGTTATTATATCTATACTCGTCCTATATTCTATTGTGTGTACGATTTTTGTTATATTTTGTCAATATTTACTTTCTCTAAAAACTAGGGTTTATTGGTTTCTTCTCTTAATTCGATTTTAAAATGATTTATGTGTTCTTCTTTCCAGTTATGGTTTGGTTGATTGTATTTCCTTACTTGTGTGCTGATTTTACCACTATATAAATCCATTCCCCTTTCCTTATTTGCACAAGACTGACATCGCTAAATTTCTCACTAAAACTAAGGCTTTTAATCTGTGTTCGTTCTCTTGTTCTATTTTGGTTCTTGGCCGGATGAAAGCCAAGGCCACCAGATTTCATATTTTCCGACCTTTCTTGGGTGTGAGCATTGTCTTAGGTTCTTGAATCCCTTGGTAACTTGACTCATTTGAGACTCTGGGTCCTGATTGTTGTTCTCTCTTGTTTGTTGATCAAAAACTGGTTAGTACTCAACCTTCGCAATGTTTGTTTAATTATGTGCCAATTTGCATATCTGTGTTCTCTGAAATTGCATGATTTGATATGATTCCTTGACTTTCTTGATGTGTAATTCTGTCCATAGCATAAACATCTCCACGCATTCTCTCACGCCTAATCTGTTGTTTCTAAAAGTGTATTTGTATTGAACTTAGGCAACTTGAACTATTCGAAGCATGTCTAGCTTAATGTTATCGACAATATGAGTGTTCTGTCTTGATTATATGGCCGAATCCAATTCCCTTACTTGATTATGAATTTCTAATGATCAACTGATGATATTAGTATGCCCTAACCTATTTAAGTCCTTCACTCTAAGTATGTAATGTGCTCCGATGACTATGTTTGTCAGTCAATGTGTTCTCTCGCCCTATCCAATTCTGTACCTCTAACAACCTGCTATCCTTTGAATTAGTCTTTTGTGACTGATGCCCTCTATGATCTTGATTCTGTTTGTATTACACTGTTTAATCCTTGAGTTAGTATGATCTGATCCTTTAAGTTTAACCTGGTTGCATTAGTATCGATTATTGGTTTTACTAGCCGAACGCTCCTTGCCCGTTAACTTGGTAATCTCATAAGTTCCCATAGCTTGCTTCCTGTGTTGACATGACAATTATGTGATCGTTTGTAGTATTTGAAATGCTTTTCCAACCCTATTACTTTACTTCTATTTTTTTGGTTGTTTCCTATTATGAGTCTGTAATCCTTGGCCGACTGAAAAGCCAAGGCCCCCTAACTATTAACCTCCCTAGTCTGAGCACTTCTCAGGGTCTATTTTGAGACCCTTGTGAACTCTGACACACTAGGGTCTAAGGTTCTTTGGCCACTTTGTCCTAAGTGCCCTATTCTGTGCCCCTTTCACCTACTGAATGAGCCAATGAGATTGTGTAAATAGCTATTTTCTGGATCTTTGATCAACTATGGCTGCTGGGTTTTGGCTATTTTGTGTTGGATTGACTGTGACTTATAGGCTATGTTGAAATCTGTTTGGAGACAAAATTGAAGACCTGGCTGGGCTGGGTATACTTTGGGCCAGGCCCACTATAGCTATTGTGTAACTTTGTAATTTATTTCATTCATTGGGCTTGTAATAATGCTGTAATAATAGTTGGGGTGTTAGTAAAATTGGAAAAATGGGTCTATTCTAATGTTTGCATGAAACGGGTAGAAATCATGTCTATAGATGTCTAATTTGTTCAATATTTTTTACTCCTACGTATCGTTAGATAAACTGTCTATAGGATCTGAGTGTGTAATTCGTCTAACATATTCTGCTCCTATGTGTTTTATTAGATATCATGCCAGGAAATGAAATGACCAATATTTCGATTGTAGCATATTCATTAGTCACTATGATCTTCGTGTAGAAATCATGCCTATATGACTTCAAATGGTTGATAATATTGCTCACCTAGAAGACATGCCTATAGGGGCTAAGTATAAAAAATCATTTTCAATTACTAATCGTTAGAAGTCCTACCTATAGGATATTATCACTCGCTTTAAAGTGTTAACATTGAACTTTCAAATACTGCTTCGTTGCTTAGCTATGCCACTATTAGAAAGCATGCATGTAGGATCAAACTAAGTAATTTATGAGTATTTCCAATGGGTATCACTACATGTTACTGCATAATCACCTAGAGATCATGTCTATAGGTTTAATCACGTATAATTTGTAATTTCAATGATCGGCATGCTATCCAGATTCCACTAAATTGTATAGTTATTTAGAAATCACATCTATAAGATGACACTTAGCATCTGAAAATGCCTGCACGAGGTCACATAGAAACCATGTCTATAGGATTGACTGGCTTTAAATTGGCTCAATTTTAAAACTATGTTAGCTTAATGTAAGAATTTGTTCGCGTGTATTTGTTGTCTAAGTGTGGAGGCTAACTTGAGCCCTTAATTGCCTTTACATAAAATCCAACTTATTTTGTATGTCGCCTAGTTTTATTATTTTTGAGCAGCCTAAGTTAAGTCTAGAACTATCTAAAATAGAGGTCCAAACGCCTCCTGGGCTATAGGCATGGAACGTGTAGTGCACGCATAAGACACGAATTAGAATCAATTAGTGCACTTTATGTAACAAATTTAAAGATAGTAATAAGGTAACAAGAGATGATAGTCTGTGCCTGCTGAATAATACGAGTAACACCCCATCTCGAGGGAGTTACAAATTATTATTTATGTTGCACGTGGTGATCTTTTAGGCTAAAAAACTTAGGACCCCCCATCCTGTCTTCAAATCAAGTGTTTGTATTTATTCTAAGTCTTTCATAATAAAACTTCCCAAACTTCTTGTTTCTCTCTGTTTTCGTTTATCTCACTAATTCATATAATTCGAATTCGGCCGGGACCAATAGTTGTGGACCTCAAAGAGTGTTTAACACCCGATCTTTGGTGACACAAACTGGTTAAATCAAAATTATTTGCAAATAGGTGCTCTAACGCACCTCAAACCCGTTAGGCGGCGACTCCCTCTTTTAACACCTTCCTTAAAAGAGTTGTCACGTGTCGAAACCTCATGTCTCGAGAAAAAGAGGGCGTGACAATGATTAAATTTGGAACTTTATATTATTATATTGTTGGACCTAGTAAGTGTCGGTGTCGACCCCTCCTCACTATTTCTTCGAGGTTAGACGAGATACTTACTGGGTACATATGTTTATGTACTAACGCTACACTTCTGTACTTGATTGTACAAGATATGAGGCAGGTGCATCTAGTCACCATTCCGGCACGCAGATCGGATTCCCCTTTCAAGACTTCATGGTGAGCTACCTTCTGAGTTGTCCTGCAGTAGCTGATGTCTTTTTTACATTAAATTTCCTGTCTATTTCCTTTCAGACAGTAGACTAGTATTCTTTTGTATATTCTACTAGATGCCCAAATACTTGTGAAACCAGATCTTGGCACACACGCTAGTAGACTTATTATTTGGGTTTGCTTACGTGATTTTGATTTTTACTTATTTGCACCCGCTTAAATTGTGTTTCATTTGCAAACTCCTAAACCTTTGAATAAATGAGAAAATAATATTCACTTAGTAACTGTTATACCCCATTTTAACATGGGTCAAATTGGAGTATAACATATTAGTAATTTTGAAGGTTTAATAAATTAAAAAGAGTCGCCACCTAATTAGTTGTAAGGTGAATTAGGGCACCAATTTTAGCTAAATAATTCTTAAAGTTAACTATATTTTACGGTCTGCTTAACCTTAAAAAATTTAGGTAAGGGTTCTAATTAATCTTATGGAGAATGTATTAAACACTTTATATGACCCATTAAATATGGTTAACCGGCTAAACTTAGGTATTAATTAAGTAAGGAGTGTTATAAATAAGTGTGTTATTTTATAGGTATAGATAAAGGGAAGTTAGCATTAAAAGATTTAAGTATTAAAGTCATGCGAAAAAAACTCAACTGTTTAGAGTCTAGAAAAAAGTATATGTTTTGATTTATAAATAGTTGTTAAGCTGACAAAGGGTTAATAAAAATGGCTAAGATAGGCAAATCATGATTACTCAACTAAGCTCGAAATAGAGTTTAAAACTCATCTCAAAGATGTTAGTAAAAGACTACGTGCTGTTTTGAAGATTAGCACAACATAAACAATAATGTTTAGAGTTGCTTCAAACATTTTGGATTTTACGTGTTATGCCGCAACAAGGAAGATTCTACCCAAATTAAACCTTTTAAGAAATATTACCTTTAGAACCTTGCTAACAAAGATTTATTTTTTTTAATAAAAAAATGACAAATTTAAGTACCTATAAGTTAAGTATTTTAAGGTTTATTGGTGACAAGAGGTAAGATCTACTATGACTCTATTGTTAAACGGTAAGTTTCATCTATACGTGAAAAACAAGAATACAAATACTTCAAATAAAATCACCAAAAGAAAGCGTATCTCGTAAGAAATAATTTAAAGAAAATTATAGCAGAGTATTTCCTACTGCTCCCCTTCGGCTCTCTCTTAGCTTCTGCCAAATGTATTTAAAGGGAGGAGGAGATATTTGCACGAAAGAGTGAAATGCAGGCTACCAGGTATAGCGGCAGCATCAAGTCTCAACGCGAGACTCAAGAGCAGCTCCAATGTGTTAATGCAAAACAGAAAAGAAACAAAGGAAATTAGCAAGGAGAATTCCATTCTTGACATTGTAGATATAGACAGTAAGTAGGACAAAGAAAGCAATGTAACATTCAATTGTGGACCATTTATAAACTAAAGAACCTTTCATATCATGCATGCACCATCCGTAATAGAAAAAGACTTAAGCATATATCCATTTTTTATACTTGAAACAGCACTTAACATGCTGAAATTGAAGTGTGCAACTTTACTATACCACAACGTTCCCTATATTCAATCATTCACTAGAAGCTTTACCAACAACACAGGAGTACACAACTTATAAAATCTTAAAAAAAGTGATTGGAGCAAATCTCTCATACAGTTCAAAGTTCATTTCTACATGTCCAGACTTAATATAAATTGCTAGCATATTATGAGCTAAGTCGATGTCGGGAAGTTCATGTTGTACTTAGGTATTGAAACTGTTGAGTATTTTACACATCAGAGAAAACAACCTCACCTTTTCAGAGCTCTTTTTTTTTTTTTTTTTGTTAAACTGATTAGAGCCCTTACAACATCAGCAAGAAGTATGTTTTTAAAAAAAATCATAACCATGTATACCACTTTATTATCTTTATATGGGGACTTCAAACACAATACAATCGTAACAGAACTTATTACTTTTTCAAAGTTATTTCTTTTAAAATTGTTACCCAAGTAGGTTGGGTTCCATATACTAGTAAACTCGACTGACTATCAATCATACTGTGAAAAACCTTGTAAAAGTAACATGAACAAAGATGATTCATTTACCTCTCCTAGTTATTGAATCCTAATGTAAGATGGTATCTAGCCATTCCTAGAATAGTCTTTTCTACTATTTGTAAGCACAACACCACCTCAACAAGGTAACTCAAGTATGAAATAGTTAACTCCTAAAACATTAGTAATATTATCTTCCAATACAGTTTCAAGCAGAAAATATGTAACATTCATATGATGCCACAGAAAGTGACCAAGAAAGAACACATCTTTTAACTTACTGAGTGATATGAGGTGTGAACTTAAGAAGAACTCTAAACAAAACATCAACTTAACAGTCAAGAATCAGGAGATCTTTATACATGTTCTCAATCAACCAGAATAAACGGTAAAGCCGACAATCACAAGGAACCTAAACATGATATCCAGTTTCACGAATAGACAACATAAAAATGATACATTACATATTCAGATAAACCTTTGTCAAACATTCATCAATAAAGACTTTTAATATACAGCCAGAAAATTAAATCCTAATGGCATAATTTCTACACGGAAAATTTAAACTCTGGCTTCTAATTAACAGAATGAACCATTGAACATCACATATTACTAGTAAAGAAAGAAAGGGCTTGAGTTTGAAAGTAACTGACCGTTTGTGGGGCAGTGAACTCGGGCGTCGTCATCGAATCTATTCTCGCGTCACAAACGAATTCGAATATGACCAAATAGATCCGAAGGTCGTCCTTCAGAGTGAATGAACAACCAAGAGCTTGGAAAAACAGTCGTGAAAAATACAAGAAAATGTACTGATACTTTAGAGTGTTCAATGTAAGCTGAAAAGCTTGGTATTTTCCACCTAGAAATTTAAAATTTTTGTGGTCTTTTTCCGGGCTCTCCCATCAATTTATTTTAGGATAAAAGGGAGCGGCTGAACCATGGCCTAAATACTCTCCAATACGGCTATTTATAAGCGGAACCTAGGGTTTTTATGATTTTTGTGATGACCCGACCCGTTGTTTCATGAGTTACCGCTACGTTTCCCCCATTTTATGCTTCTTCATATTTCACTTGGTGAGTTATAGTTGATTCGGATTGATTTTGGTAGAAATGAGGCACTTAGTCTCTTTAAGGAAGGCTTGGTTTGGAAAAGTCAACCGGAGTTTGACTTATGAGTTAGAGGGATCGGATGTGGTTTCTGGTGATTTGGTTAGCTTCGGGAGTTGATTTGTGACTTAGGAGTGCGATCGGAGTTGATTTTGGAGGTCCGGTGTAGAATTAGGCTTGAATTGGCGAAGTTAGTATTTTGGCGAATTCTGGTTGGTAGGTGGGATTTTGATCCGAGGGTCGGAATAGAATTTCGAGAATTTCAGTAGCTTCGTTAGGTGAATTGGGATGTGTCTGCAAAATTTCAGATGATTCGGAGGTGATTTGGTTGGGTTTTTGATCGAATTCGAGTTTCGGAAGAATTTGAAGAACTTAGGCTTGAAATTGATGAGAATGGAGGATTTTTGTGTTGTTGGATGTGTTTTTAGGATTGGAACAAGTTTGATATTGGACCATGTCTGTGCTTTCGGTTGAGGTCCTGGGGGGCCTCGGGATGAGTTCGGATGGTTTAACGGGGAGTTTTGGGAGTTGCATATTGCTGAAGAGTTGCTGCAGCTGGTATTTTCGCTCCTGCGAGTCTTGGACCGCAGAGGCGGAGGCGATTAAGCAGAGTATTTTACCGCAGAAGCGGTCATGGTTTGGTAAGGTAGTTCCGCAGAAGCGTAACATTCTTCGCATCAGCGGGTCCGCAGAAGCGTAACATTCTTCGCATCAGCGGGTCCGCAAAAGCGGACAGGTAATCGCAGAAGCGATTTTCATCTTCAGAGGAAGTTCCATAGAAGCAGAAATTAAGCTGCAGAAGCGATTTTGGAATTTTAATGAATATCCGTAGAAGTGGGGATTTGGCCGCATAAGTGGTCCCGCATAAGCGGAAACGGGACCGCAGAAGCAAAAATCGGCCTGGATAGAAGGGTTTTTATTGAATATTTCATCCGCGAGCTTGGGATATTTTCCACCATTGTTGGGCGACCTTGGAGAGCTTTGTGGCGATTTTGAAGAGGGTTTCGAGGGATTTAATCAGGTATGGATTCTTGGACTTAGAATACGATTTTATGGTGTAAAAACATGGATTTAGACTAAATAATCAACGAATCGAAGGTCAAAAATGGTGATTTAGGGCTTGAACTTAAGAGAGTTCAAAATAGGGATTTGAGGGGTCAAATAGACTCCGATTCTTATGATTTTGATATGTAGAAACTCGTGGCGAGATGAGGAATCCATTTATGTGAATTTTATAATTTTTCGAGAAGTGGGCCCGGGGCTCAGGTTTTGCTAGTTTCGAGATTTTCGCTATTTTCGATTGTTTTCGATTGGGTATTGTCCCATTGGCATATGGTGATGTATTCGCTCTAATGTTGGATAGATTCGACGCGTGTGGAGGCTGATTTGAGGGGCAATGGCGTCGCGAGCTCGAGATTTCACCGGTTCGAGGTGAGTAATGATTGTAAATGATATCTTGAGGGTTTGAAACCCCAGATTTGCACCCATAGTGCTATATTGAGGTGACTTGCACACCGGATAGAGAGTGTGGGGTAGAGCACCTTTGGGGATTGTGACTTGGTCCGTCCCGGTTGTTGATTTTACCGCGTATTTCACTATGACTTGTTGTTTTTCACTATGACTTGGGCTTATTGCTGACTATTTGAACTCCTTGTGAGCTATCATCACTGTTTTCCTCACTATTTGAAATATTATTTGAACTCAGTCCCTTGAATTACACTGTTTCATGAACTCAGCTATATTTTTACTCAACCTTGAGCTTTTAAATGATAATTGAATTATTGTTTGAGCTGAGCACTATTATATTTACTGATTCTCGAGGGGCTTATGAATATTTTTCTGGACTGATTGAGGCCGAGGGCCATATGTGAGGATATGTGAGGAGGCTTTCAGGCCTCGAGTGATATGTGAGGAGGCTTTCAGGCCTCGAGTGTTATGTGAGGAGGCTTTCAAGCCTCGAGTGTTATGTGAGGAGGCTTTCAGGCCTCGAGTGATATGTGAGGAGGCTTTCAGGCCTCGAGTGTATTGTGAGTAGGCTTTCAGGCCTCATATTGATATGTTCAGGCTTTCAGGCCTTATTGATAACGCTTGGGCTGTAGGAGCCCCTCGGGAGTCTGCATACCCACAGTAAGCGCAGGTACCCATGTGATTGAGAGTGAGCCCGAGGGGCTGATGTTGTTCTGTGTGATTGATACTGAGCCCGCGGTGCTGACACTGTGTGAGAGTTGATATTGCGCCCGAGGGGCAGGTTACTATGTTTCTATACTGGTTGAGAATATTTGTTTTTTTTTTTACTGTTTTTAAAGAGGATTCTTGCTATATTTCACTGATTTTACTGTTTAACTGGTTTTACTGCTTGAGATAGCATTATTTGTGCCTTCAATGGATTTTGTGTTCTCAGTCGTTATTTATTTTTATTACTCACTGGTTCGGAGTACTCACATTACTCCCTGCACCATGTGTGCAGATACAGGCATAGCAGAGTTCGTTCCGGTGCACTGATTTCCTTCCAGACCAGGCGGACCAGGAGTGACGAGGTAGCTGTCGACGTCCACTACCCTGTTTCTTCCTTATCTTCTATATTTTCATTTATCTTCGGACTATGTTCCTAGTTCCAGACTTGTAGTATTTTAGTAAACTCTGTAGTAGCTCGTGACTTGTGACACCCCGATTTCGGGCTGGATTCGGGATGGTACCCCTGTTTATCACTTTTATTCCGCATTTATGGTTACGTTATCCATGTTTTAGACTTATTCATGCTAAATGTCTGTTAAAATGAGGTGTTATTGTTTCGTTGGCTGGCCTTGTCTCCACGTGAGGCGCCATCACGACCGGTGGGAATTGGGTCATGACAAGTTGGTATCAGAGCCTAGGTTACTAGGTCTCACGAGTTATGGGCAGGTTTAGTAGAGTCTCGCGGATCGGTAAGGAGATGTCTGTATTTATCCTCAAGAGGCTGCAGAACCTTTAGGAAAACTTCACATTCTTGAATTCTTATCATGCTTCCTTGATTCAGATTGAGAAGAAACTCTTGAAATTCCTTCCACGTGTTTGTATGTGCACATTAGCACTTAGTATCGGATGTGCCTTGATGGCTTGTGATTCCCCGATCAAGGGGAGAGATGTGATCTTCGTGAGTATGTTGGGCTAGTCTGGAGGACTTGATGTTGGATCCTTGCCTATGGCTTGAGCACCGAGGTGCGGATTGTCTGAGCAAGTGTTTTGAACTTATATGTTCGGTATTGACCCTATTAGCCGGAATGACGATTGGATATCCATGTGATGAGTATGTTAGTACTGCGAGATGTATCTATATGACTTGGTAGTGAAGACGAAGTCTGCTGGATAATAGATGAACTGTTAAGTGTTCGATTCCTATTGTGATTTGATATGTAGCCCGAATTATGGGCGTGTGAAGAATATTTTGTGTCACCTAGCTGGGAAGTGAAGTGCATTACATGTGGCGGTATGAGTTCAGACTCAGAAAGACTAAATGACTGTGCAACGTGTATGGTGGTGGAAGGTATGCTGAAATGCTAAATTGAGGCGAAGCAGGTGGGTTATCTCTTGCGGAGTGTTCTTAAGTAGTATGATCCTTATGTGTATGTTAGAAGATCTCATGTGTAATTGAAGGGTACGTGTCGAAATTGAAAATTCAGGTCACTTAAGAGAGTGAACTCAACTGATGTGGGGATGAATGCAAGATTTGCAGAGGATTACAGTACTAGATGATCTGTGTTTTCACAGACTTGTAGATGAATTGAGTTTAATCTCACTATGATATTGTGGCATCATTAGAGTAAAAGTATTATGGGTTATTGAGCGTGTCCTGATATATGGCTTTGAGCCAAGTTGGGGAGGTTGCTGCTGATTAGCTAATTGCACATGCATGTGCTATGTTGGCTTCAGTTGGAGCGTGCGGGTGAGCTGGCTATGGCTAGAGTAAAAGAATTTTTTTGACAAAGGTTATATTATGTTCCATAGGGTATGAGAATCACGAAATGTCTAGAGTTGTTGCTGGTAAAGAATGCTCGGTGCATAGAGCAGGAAGTTTCTTGGTTGTATGGGGATGAGGATCTCATTTTGCGGTATCGGAGTGCCAATAAGGAACGAGTGGTTCTGTTCATTAAGTTAGGTAATTTGCAGTTTGAATAAGAGTGAATGACTCTCTAGAATGGTTTTATTGTGTTCAAGATTCTACATGGAACAATTGGGTATCTTAAGGTTGTGCATGTGGTTAGAGATTGTGTTTTCATTGGAAGAGGGCAAGACTTGTGGTATTTTTATGTTAATTATGGGATCCTATGTATCGGTATCTGGGAAGTAAAGGTAACGAATTCATATTTACAGGGAGTTCTTCTAAGTAAAGTATTCTGGAACGTGATGTTTCTGGGGATATTGAGAGAGTATTCGGTGGCTTATGGGTTTTAGACAGTGTGGTCTTATGCTTGAGTCTCATGTGGTAAGCTTGGGTTGACGCATTGTGGTGCTACAGCAAGAGGGAATATCAAGTTGATGATGAATCAGAAGTAAACCTAGATAAATAAAGTAGCTTGTTAGTGGACCGAATTAGTATGGTAAGGGTATGATTAATTCTTCGTATGTGTTCGAGGTAATGAGCTTTACATGCATTTTGCAGCAATGCTCTCGAGCTTTGGCATCTTGCTTAGCTTGGTTTGGGTAGAAGGATTCAGTCCTGGCAGTTTAGCTTGTGCACATGGAATTGGGGGAGAGAGTCCTTGTTGGGTTTTACCGTGGTTTGGAGATGAATATATTTTCTATGGGTATGTGAAGCATTGAATGTGTAGTGATTTTCTTCCAAATGGGATCAGTGGAAGTTGTTGGCTAGGTGAGTTACAGTTCAGTTCTGAAAAGAAGTTCATAAAACTCTTAAGTAAAGAGTAGCCTCAGATAACGAAAGAAATGATGCTGCTAATTAGAAGTGATTCGACGAGAGTATTTGTCTCGGAAAGGGGTAACGTGTTTAGACTGATGATATTTCAGTAGTATTGCGGCACTTTCTTGCTAGACCGATTGCTAATATCTGAGTTTGTTTGATGGCATAGGGGAATTTTAGAATATCTTTCATGGAATGATTTGGGTACTCGAGGTGTAATATGTATTCATACTGGGAAATTTGGGATCCGGTACTGTGATTCGTGTGCTCAATGGAGTTGGAGACTGGGAGTTCTCAAGTACAGACTGTGTAGTGGTTGCGGATCGTGTGTATTGGTACCGTTAGTGGCTATTGGGATTTGGGAATGCGAGTGGATCTTTCTTTTCTTGGTATATTAGATTTTGGATATGATATTGGGGTGTAGACTGGTTGTCTGAGTGTTGGGTTATTCTAGACTATTGTGCTATGGGCTATGTCGAAAAATGCCACAGGTGTGCGTGTATTATGCAAGTTGCGGCTTAGGCCTGTGTTGAGGTGTCATATCACCAGAGTGGTGTGTTGGATTCTAGGTGATCGCTGGAGTCTTTAATGAATACGAACAGGTTTGATTTTAGCTTGTTAGAAGGATAATATCGAGGTTCGGCTCGGAAATCTGTTGTGGTATTAGTAAAAAGGGAAGTGGCTTCATGAATGGTTGAGCTGAGAAATGATTACGGTTTATTGCGTGTTTCACTTATCGTTGGCAGTATTTGAAAGTGTTGGAACGAGTCTTTAGCTAAATAAGAGGTTTTCTATCGGTATTTGGCTATTGTGGGTAACTACTGTGAATAGAAGTTATCGATTCGAGTGCTTTGGTTATGTGGTATGCCATATAATTTCACCTGAGGTTGCAAGTATGGGTTATTACAGCTGGTTCGGGACTATTCAAAGTATAGGCATGAGATTTTGATCGTATTGATGGTTTCAGAAGTGAAAAGGTAGTTCTATGATTTATGGGCTAGACTTGATTGGGTAATTACAGCTATGTTGTGTTGTCGGACCTATATGAGATAGGGTGACATCGGATTACCCCGGGTATATGCTTGGTAAAGTTATTCAGCTGTTGGTTGGCTTCTAGGGAAACTCTGGGTACGCTCGAGGACGAGCGTTGGTTTAAGTTGGGGAGGATGTGACGACCAGACCCGTCGTCTCATGAGTTACCAATCCATTTCCCCCATTTTATGCTTCTTCATGTTTCATTATCAGTATTTGGTGAGTTATAATTGATTCGGATTGGTTTTGGCAGAAATGAGGCACTTAGTCTCTTTAAGGAAGGCTTGGTTTGAAAAAGTAGACCGGAGTTTGACTTATGATTTAGAGGTCTCGGATGTGGTTTCCGGTGATTTGGTTAGCTTCGGGAGGTGATTTGTTACTTAGGAGTGCGATCGGAATTGATTTTGGAGGTCCGGTGTAGAATTAGGCTTGAATTGGTGAAGTTATTATTTTGGGGAATTCCGGTTGGTAGGTGGGATTTTGATCCGAGGGTCAGAATGGAATTCCGAGAGTTGCAGTAGCTTCGTGAGGTGAATTGGGATGTGAGTGCAAAACTTTAGATGATTCGGAGGTGATTTGGTCGGGTTTTTGATCGAATGCGAGTTTCAGAAGAATTTGAAGAACTTAGGCTTGAAATTGATGAGAATGGAGGATTTTTGTGTTGTTGGATGTGTTTTTAGGATTGGAACAAGTTTGAATAGGGTATTGGACCATGTATGTGCTTTCGGTTGAGGTCCTGGGGGGCCTCGGGATGAGTTCAAATGGTTTAACGGGGAGTTTTGGGAGTTGCATATTGCTGAAGAGTTGCTACAACTAGTATTTTCGCTCCTACGAGTCTTGGACCGCAGAGGCGGAGGCGCTTAAGCGGAGTATTTTACCGCAGAAGCAGTCATGGTTTTGTAAGGTAGTTCCGCAGAAGCGTAACATTCTTCGCATCAGCGGGTCCGCAAAAGCGGACGGGTAATCGCAGAAGCGATTTTGATCTTGAGAGTAAGTTCCGCAGAAGCGAAAATTGATCCACAGAAGCGGTTTTGGACTTTTAATGAATATCCGTAGAAGCGGCGATTTGGCCACAGAAGCAGTCCCGCATAAGAGGAAGCGGGACCGCAGAAGCGAAAATCGGCCTGGGCAGAAGGGTTTTTATTGAATATTTCATCCGCGAGCTTGGGATATTTTCCACCATTATTGGGCGACCTTGGAGAGCGTTGTGGCGATTTTGAAGAGGGTTTCGAGGGCTTTAATCAGGTATGAATTCTTGGACTTATAATACGATTTTATGGTTTAAAAACATGGATTTAGACTGAATAATCAAGGAATCAAAGGTCAAAAATGGTGATTTAGGGCTTGAACTTAAGAGAGTTTAAAATAGGGATTTGAGGGGTCAAATGGACTCCGATTCTTGTGATTTTGATATGTATAAACTCGTGGTAAGATAAGGAATCCATTTATGTGAATTTTACAATTTTTTGAGAAGTGGGCTCGGGGCTCGGGTTTTGCTAGTTTCGAGATTTTTGCTATTTTTCGATTGTTTTCGATTGGGTATTGTCCCATTGGCATATTGTGATGTATTTGCTATAATGTTGGATAGATTCGACGCGCGTGGAGGCCGGTTTGAGGGGCAAAGGAGTCGCGAGCTAGAGATTTTCACTGGTTCGAGGTGAGTAATGATTGTAAATGATATCCTGAGGGTTTCAAACCCCGGATTTGCACCCATAGTGCTATATTGAGGTGACTTACACGCCAGATAGAGAGCGTGAGGTAGAGCACCGTTGGGGATTGTGACTTGGTCCGTCCCGATTGTTGATTTTACTGCGTATTTCACTATGAATTGTAATTTTTCACTATGACTTGGGCTTATTGCCATACTTGGGGCTTGTTGCCGACTGTTTGAACTCCTTGTGAGCTATCATCACTGTTTTCCTCACTATATGAAATATTATTTGAACTCAGTCCCTTGAATTACACTGTTTCATGAACTCAGCTATATTTTTACTCAACCTTGAGCTTTTAAATGATAATTGAATTATTGTTTGAGCTGAGCACTATTATTTTTACTGATGTCCGAGGGGCTTATGATTATTTTCTGGACTAATTGAGGCCGAGGGCCATATGTGAGGATATGTGAGGAGGCTTTCAGGCCTCGAGTGATATGTAAGGAGGCTTTCAGGCCTCGAGTGTTATATGAGGAGGCTTTCAGGCCTCGAGTGTTATGTGAGGAGGCTTTCAGGCCTCAAGTGATATGTGAGGAGGCTTTCAGGCCTCGAGTGTATTGTGAGCATGCTTTCAGAACTCATATTGATATGTTCAGGCTTTCAGGCCTTGTTGATAGCGCTTGGGTTGTAGGAGCCCCTCCGGAGTCTGCACACCCACAGTAAGAGCGGGTACCCATGTGATTGAGAGTGAGCCCGAGGGGCTGATGTTGTTCTGTGTGATTGAAACTGAGCCCGCGGGGTTGACACTGTGCCGAGAGTTTATATTGCGCCAGAGGGGCAGGTTCCTGAGTTTCTATACTGCTTGAGAATATTTGTTATTTTTTTACTGTTTTTAAAGAGGATTCTTGCTATATTTCACTGATTTTACTGTTTAATTGGTTTTACCGCTTGAGATAGCATTATTTGTGCCTTCATGGAATTTTGCGTTCTCAGTCGTTATTTATTTTTATTACTCACTGGGTCGGAGTACTCACATTACTCCCCGCACCATGTGTGCAGATACATGCATAGCAGAGTTCGTTCCAGAGCGTTGATTTCCTTCCAGACCAGGTGGACTAGGAGTGACGAGGTAGCTGTCGACGTCCACAGCCTCGTTTCTTCCTTATCTTCTGTATTTTCAGTTATCTTCGGACTATATTCCTAGTTCCATACTTGTAGTATTTTAGTAAACTCTATAGTAGCTCGTGACTTGTGACACCCCGATTTCGAGCTGGATTCGGGATGGTATCCTTGTTTATCACTTTTATTCCGTATTTATGGTTACGTTATCCATGTTTTAGACTTATTCATGCTAAATGTCTGTTAAAATGAGGTGTTATATTCTGTTGGCTGGCCTTGTCTCCACGATAGGCGCCATCACGACCGGTGGGAATTGGGTCGTGACAATTTTGGGCGGGATTTTAAGAGTAGAGTTTGAATCCTATGTCAAAATGGCCGTTTGAATTCGAACGTTGAGGCCGTAGTAGAAACAGACAGAGAGGATATGCTCATGATTTGGTCAAAGATCAAAAATATTCCTACCTCCTTCAAAGCATTTCCGGAAAAGGCGAGACCTTAAACTGCTGTTATGAGGTTTGTGGTGTTTTGGTGCAAGAAAGAGGAAACAAAAATGGAATTTCGTGAATTTGGGCAGAGAACAAAGAGAGAAGGCGTGGGGCAGGTGGGTCAAATGGTAAAAGTGATGGAATTAATGAAAAAATTCAATGCAATTAAATGTAGGACTTGGAATCCAAAAGGAGGGATATTTCATGTAGTTTAGTTTTTTTTTTTGGAAGAATCTGAAATCAGGAAGGAATTTTTACATCCCTATACCACATAGGAAACCTTTTTACCCTACATGTTTAAGGTTTGAGTAAATTACACTTAGTATACCAAATTACCAATCCTATACCATACTTAATTAAAGGTCTAATTAATGGGCTATTTTTACTCCTTAATTAAAGGTATCCATATCTAATTAATGGGCGCTTTTTACTCCTTAATTAAAGGTATCAATATATCCACGTTTCTCTCTCCTTACCCCTCACCCCACCCACGTTTTTACCCATACCCCACATTCATTTTACTATTTTCCCTCTTCTGTAACAAAACAAAATTCCACATCGATTGTGTTCTGCTTTTTCACATCATTGATGAATACTCAACAGTTTAAAAGATAACGGAGAGCCATTATGTCTTTTGCACGAGGTGCAGGGAGTAAAGTGAGTACTCCAACTCAATGAGTAATAAAAGTAAATAATAGCTGAAAGCAAGGAATCACGTAAGGCACTCCATCATGCTATATAGAACAGTACAACCCTTTTTAGAAAAAAGTAAAACCGTGAAATCCTTTGGAAAACATCTGGGCTCAGTTAAAACCTCTTTTGAAAATTATCTTTTCAACAGTTGCCAAAAATACTTTCAAAACAATTTGTGACACTATGCATAGAAATCTGCCCCTCGGGAAATATCCTCGTTCCTGGTCAGCCACTCGGGCCCCAACACTCCATGATCAGATAACACCAGCAAAAGCAGATAAATATCTCCAGGAATATCACAAACAACCAATAATGAACAAATGTATGAATGCAATGCAATGCATATGATGGTACATTCCAGTACCCACTGTGGCGCGCAGCACGAGCCACCTATGTTTATTTATCGTCGACGGTGCTCACTGGCGGTGTGTACAGACTCCGGAAGGGCTCCTACAGCCCAAGCGCAATAACAAGCCATCTCGTGGCATCAAATCTAGGCTCTCAGCCTCATATCAATATCAGTATAATCATCCAGGCACTCGGCCTCAATATCAATGTACCACCACTGCGGCGCACAGCCCGAGCCACCCATAATTAGTGTAACACCGCTGCGGCATGCAGCCCGAGCCACCCATAATCAATATAATACTGCTGTGGCGCGCAGCCCGATCCATGCTCAGTCTAGAAAAATCATCATAAGCCCCTTGGGCATTTATAAAACAGTAGTTCTCAGCCCGAAATATCATTTAAAATATCATTTGAGTTTTTAAAACTTAGAAGTATGGCTGAGTTTTCAAAACAGTATTAAAACCTTGGACTGAGACGAAATGATATGCAAAAATATGCTAACACAGTAATATCAATCCCCGAAGGATTTTACAAGTCGGCAAGAAGCCCAAACATGGCAATCAACCCAAATTATGATGATAACAAGTAGTTTCAGTCAAATACGCAGTAAAATCAACAACCGGGATGGACCGAGTCACAATCCCCAACGGTGCTCTACCCCACGCTCATATCCGGCGTGCAAGTCACCTCAATACAACACTATGATGTGCAATTCCGGGGTTTCAAACCCTCAGGATATCATTTACAGGTATTACTCACCTCGAACCGGTGAAATTCCTCGCTCGCGACGCCCTTGCCCCTCAAATTGACCTCCACGCGTGTCGAATCTAACCAAAATCAGAGCGAACACATTACAATATGTCAAGGGAACAATACCCAATCGAAAACAATCGAAATATAAAAAAAATCCCGAAACTAACAAAACCCGAGCCCCAGGCCCGCTTCTCGAAAAATTACAAAACTCACAGTACAAGACCTCGTCTCGCCCCGATTCCATACATACCAAGAACTCCTAAATCCGAGCTCAAATGACCTATCAAAATTCCAATTTGGAATATAAAAAACTCAAGCCCTAGCCTCCATTTTTAACCTTTAATTCCTTGGGTTTTTCAGTGTTAATCCATGTTTATACATAATAACATCATAATCTAAGTCCAAGAATCCATACCTGATGAAGACTCTCGAAACCTTCTTCAAAATGGGCCAAAAATCGCCTTAGTCCGAAGCCCAAAATGTTTGCTCTTTCAAAATTCGCGAAGAAGACTTAACTTATTATTCTGCCCAGATTTCCGCTTCTACGGTTCGAACTCCGCACCCACGGTTACCGCTTTTGCGCCCAATCCACCGCTTCTGCGGTTCAACTTAAGAGGTCCAAGACCGCTTCTGCGGCAAAGTATCCGCTCCGCGGACCCGCTTCAGCGGCCAGGATTCTGCTTCTGCAGAACCTGCCCTGAGTACCATTTCCGCTTCTACGCTCCCATCGACCGCTTCTGCGATACCGCACCTTCGGTCCCAGAACCGTAGGTGCGAAAATACCAGAACCTGCAACCTTAAACATGCAACAAACTTCAAAACTCTCCGTTTAACCACCCCAATTCACCCCGAGGCCCCCAGGACCTCAACCAAAAGCACAAACATGATCTATTACCTTATTCAAACTTGCTCCAACCATCAAAATACTATCGTTAACATCAAAATTATCAAATTTCACCAAATCAAAGCCTAAGTTCTTCAAGAACTTCCGAAATGCATTTTCGATCAAAAACCCAACCAAATGATGTCCGAATGACCTGAAAATTTGCACACATATCCAAAATCACCTAACGAAACTATAGCAACACTCGTAATTCCATTCCGACCCTCGGATCAAATTCTCACCCATCAACCGGAATTCGCCAAAATACTAATTTCGCCAATTCAAGCCTAATTCTACACCAGGACTCCAAAATCAATTCCGATCACACTCCTAAGTCACAAATCACTTCCCGAAGCTTACCAAATCGTCGGAAATCACATCTGAGCCCTCTAACTAACAATTCAACTTCCGGTTGACTTTTCCAAACCAACCTTTCCTTAAAGACACTAATTTCCCCCATTTCCTACCTAATCCAATCCGAGTCAACTCAAACTCACCCAACACATATAATAAATCATGAAGAAGCAGTAAACGGGAAAAACAGGACGGAAACACATGAGACGACGGGTCGGGTCGTCACATCCTCCCCAACTTAAACCAACGCTCGTCCTCGAGCATACCCAGAGTTGTACTAGAAACAACCCAATGGCTGAATGACTTTACCAAGCATATACCCGAGGTGATCCTACGTCACCCTATCTCTTATAGGTCTGACAACACAACATAGCTGAAATTACCCAGTCCAGTTTAGCCCATAAACCATAGAACCCCATTGCACTTTCCGAAATCATACACAAGATCAGAACGTCACATCTACGCTCCGAATAAGTCCGAACCAGTTGTAATAGCTCATACCTGCAACCTCAGGTGAAATCATGTGATATACCCCATAACCAAACACTCGAAACGATAACTTTTATCCATAGCAGTTGCCCACAACACCTGAATACCGGTTGGAACCTCTTATCGACTGAAATCTCATTACAACACTTTCTTATACTGCCAACGATACCTAAACACGCAATAAACCGAAACTATTTCTGAGGTCAACCTTTATGAAGCCACTTCTCCTCCGATAATTACCATAGCAAATCTTCGACACGAACCTCGATATTATCCTTCCAACAAGCTGAAATCAAATCTGTTCGTATTCATCGATGACTCCCACGATCACCTCAAATCCAACACACCACTCTGGTGATATGACGTCTCAACACAGGCCTAAGGCACAACTGGCACAATCCACGCATTAATGAAGGGCGGTCTGAACATACTCAAATTATGACAAATGGCTCAAACAATAGAACTGTAACTCAGACTCCTCAGTACCATCATAACACAAGGCTGGGACCCCGTCCTACATCATAGAAATAGAATACCTGAATCAACCCTGAAGGGCCTAATCTCCACGTAGCCTCGCTACAATGCGCGATCTTATCCAAACATTGTTACACATGAAGCACCTCAAGTCGCTATACTCGAAATTGACAACCACGCACGATTGATATCTAGAACCCTAACAAATCATTATACCCATGGTGAAGCAAGTAATATACACCATACGATCCTGAAAGGACACAACCGAGGCGCCATTCGCCGAGCAACACCCAATACAGACTTTCCTTGGAACCAGGAAACAAGGCATACAAGACAGCATATGGAGAACTACTCCCATCATCACACTATTGTGGCGTGCAACCCGATCCAGATAACATACCCATGGCGGCGTACCACCCGATCCACACATATATCTCACATATGGAGATACATATCAAGCCAAATTTGCTCATTACAACAAAGTACCGAGTATCGGTCGTAAGCATACTGAGTGCACACAATATCTACGTATAGCGTTATAAGCTACAAAACTCAAGCACAACTGAGGTTTCCCCCTCAACTTCCACTATGAATCCCGATAGTGCCGCACTGTTTGTGCCCATAGTCCGTAAATCATAACGTCTCGCAACGCAGATAACAACTCATAGATCTCCCCAGATCGCTGATAAGCTCAACAACGGTCGAGTCAACCTATCCCTCGACAATAAAATTCGAAGCCAACCGAGTCAACTCAAACTGGAACACTCCTCCGAAAGGTCCCTTAACGCCGGAACTAGCTCAATAATAGCAACCTCTGCACTGACATCCATCATGAGGGCTCAATTAGGAAAAGCAATCCTTCCCCAGCCATCCGCTGGGTCTGTGAAAGATAAACTACTCCACAAGAACATAACCCAATGCACCTCGCCACTCAAACTGTGGCATTTCCAGCATAGCCCATAACGCAATAGTCCAGAATTTAATCTAACACTGAGACAACCAGCCTGAACTCTAACATCACCTCCAAAATCCAACTTACCAGCAACGAAAGATTCACTTGAGCCTCCAAATCCCATACTCGCCACACGGTGCCGATACACATGATCCACCATCGCAAATAGCCCGAGTATGAGGACTTCCACCCCAATCCCACATAGCACACGAATCATCATACTTGATCCCAATTTTGCCGTCCGAACACATGCCACAGCTAGATATCCAATAATTCCACGATACATACTCAAAAATCTCCCTGAGCCACCAAGCCAACCCGAATATCACCAGTCGATCTAACAAGAAAGTGCCGCAACACCACTGAGGTACCATCACTTAATCACATTGACCTTTCTCTGAAATATATACTCTCCTCGGATCACTTTCAAACAACCGTATCATTTTCCTTGATTATCTGAGGCTACCCGCTGCTTAAGTGCTTTATGAATTTCCTTTCTGACCTGAACTGAAACTTATCTAATCACGAGCTTCCATAGATCTCATCTAGAAGAAAATCCTTACACATCTCATGCCTCTCATATTCGGAGAAGATGCACCTCTTCTACCACGGCAGCGATCAACAAGAACTCTCCCAATTTCATTTGCACAAACAAAACTGCCATGACTGAATCCTTCTAACCAAATCACGCTAAGTAAGTCGTCAAAACCCCAGAGCATTGCTGCAAAATTACATGTGCTAACTCATTACCTCGAATACACACCAAGAATTAATCATACCCTTACCATGCCGATCCGGTCAGTTATCAAGCTACTCCATTTATCTAAATTTCTTCTGATTCGTCTTCAACTTGATATTCCCCTTACCGTAGTACCTCAATTCCTCAATCCAGGCTTACCGCACGAGACCTTAGCATAAGACCATACTGATAGGAGCCACAACCCGCTGACTACTCTCTCAAATGTTTCCTGAAACACAACATCCCAAAATACCTTAACCAGAAGAACTCTCTGTGAATCTAACTGTGTTTC
This sequence comes from Nicotiana glauca, assembly GCA_026770625.1. Taxonomy (NCBI): domain Eukaryota; kingdom Viridiplantae; phylum Streptophyta; class Magnoliopsida; order Solanales; family Solanaceae; genus Nicotiana; species Nicotiana glauca. The sequence continues at coordinate 122,772 of MU765995.1, read as the reverse complement.
ATTTACTTTCCTGATACGGATACATAGATTACCATAATTAACATAGAATACCACAAGTCTTGACATCTTCTAATGAATCTCAGTTCCTAACCCCATATGCAACTTTGGAACTCTCAATTGACGTACACAGACTCTTGAACCCATTAGAACCATTCTCGCAAGTCATTCACTCTTATTCAACCGCAATTTACCTGATCAAACAGACATAACCACCGGTGCCTCTTAGCACTATGACCCCGCAGGACATGATCTCATTCCGATACAACCAAACAACTTCCTTCTCTTCACCCTAAGCTTTCTTTACCAACAGCAGCTCAAGACATACTATTATTTTCTCACACCTACGAAGCACCACGTAACCTTCATCAAAATTTTTCTTTACTCGTGCCATCCTTGGCTCAATTTCTGCAGCCCGAACTGATCCGCCAGCATACCTCAAAAAGGAACCAACATAGCACATAACCGTGCAATCAGCTAATCAACAGCAACCTCCCCAACTTGGCTCGAAGCCATCTATCAGGATACATTTAATAACCCATAATACTTCTACTCTAATGATGCCACAATATTATAGTGAGATTAAACTCAAATCAACTACTAGTTTATGAAAACACAGATCCTCGGATACTGAAATCCTCTACAAACCTCGCATTCATCCCCATATCAGCTGAATCCACTCTCTAAAGTGACCCAAATTTCCCAATTACAACACGTACCCTTCAACTACACATGTGATCTTCTAACCATATACATAAGAATCATACCCTTTAAGAACACTCTGCAGGAGATAACCCACCTGCTTCGCCTCAGTTTAGTATTTCGGCACACCTTCCACCATCATACACATAACACAACCATTTATTATTCCTGAGTCTGAACTCATATCGCCACACGTAATATATTTCACTTCTCAACTAGGAGATACAAAAATATTCTTCACGTGCCCATAATTCGGACTACACATCGAGCCACAATATTAATCGAATCACTTAACAGTCCATCTACTATCCTGCAGACTTCTTCGTCATTACCAAGTCATATAGAAACATTACATAGTACGCATACTCATTACGTAGCTATCCAGCCGCCATTCCCACAATTAGGGACAATACTGAACATATAAGTTCATAGAACCAGCTCACAAAATCAACACCTTGGTGCTCAAGCCATAACCAAAGATCCGACCTCAAGTCCTCCAGACTGGCCCAACATCAAACTCACGGAGATTACATCTCGCCCCCTCGATCGGGGAATCACCAGCCATCAAGGCACATATACTACTGAGCGCTCACGTGCGCATACAGACGTGTGGAAAGAATTTCAAGAGTTATATTTTAAGCTGAATCAAGTACGCACGATAAGAATTCCAAGAAAGTGAAGTTTCCTAAATGTTCTGCAGCCTCTCGAGGATAAATACAGATGTCTCCGTACCGATCCGCGAGACTATACTAAACCTGCTCATGGCTCGTGAGACCTAGTAACCTAGGCACTGATGCCAACTTGTCACGACCCAAATCCCAAACTCGGTCGTGATGGTGCCTCTCGTGAAGACAAGGCCAGCCAACGAAACAAGTGCTTCCTTTTAACAGTTATTTAGCATTTATAAAGCTAAAACATGATTAGCATAATCAAAAGCACGGAAAACAACGATAACAATAGGGAACCACCCCGTAACAGCCCGACATCGGTGTGTTACTAGTCATGAGCTACTATAGAGTTCACTAAAGTACTACAAGTCCAGAAATAGGAACAAAGTCTGAAAGTAACATGAACAACATAAAATAAGGGAGTAGATCTGGTGCCGCGGACGCTAGCGGTCACCTGGCTCAGCTATGATAACAAACCTTCAATCAACTTAAAACCCGCTACCGGGTGGTCAAGTACCTGCATCTGCACGCGAGGTGCAGGGAGTAAAGTGAGTACTCCAACTCAATGAGTAATAAAAGTAAATAATAGCTGAAAGCAAGAAATCACGTAAGGCACTCCATCATGCTATATAGAACAGTACAATCTTTTTTAGAAAACAGTAAAACCGTGAAATCCTTTGAAAAACATCTGGACCCAGTTAAAACCTCTTTTGAAAATGATCTTTTCAACAGTTGCCAAAAATACTTTCAAAACAATTTGTGACACTAAGCACAGAAATCCGCCCCTCGGGCAATATCCTCGTTCCTGGTCAGCTACTTGGGCCCCAACTCTCAATGATAAGATAGCACCAGCAAAAGCAGATAAATATCTCCATGAATATCACAGACAACCAATAATGAACAAATGCATGAATGCAATGCAATGCATATGATGGTACATTCCAGTACCCACTGCGGCGCACAGCCCGAGCCACCCATGATTATTTATCGTCAACGGCGCTCACTGGGGGTGTGTACAGACTCCGGAGGGGCTCGTACAACCCAAGCGCAATAGCAAGCCATCCTGTGGCATCAAATCTAGGCTCTTAGCCTCATATCAATATCAGTATAATCATCCAGGCACTTGGCCTCAATATCAATGTAACACCGCTGCGGTGCGCAGCCCGAGCCACCCATAATCAGTATAACACCACTGCGGCGTGCAACCCGAGCCACCCATAATTAATATAATACTGCTGCGGCGCGCAGCCCGATCCATGCTCAGTCTAGAAAAATCATCATAAGCCCCTTGCGCATTTATAAAACAGTAGTTCTCAGCCCGAAATATCATTTAAAATATCATTTGAGTTTTCAAAACTTAGAATATGGCTGAGTTTGCAAAACAATATTTAAAACATTGGACTGAGACCAAATGATATGTAAAAATATGCTAACACAGTAATATCAATCCCCGAAGGATTCTACAAGTCGGCACGAAGCCCAAACATGGCAATCAACCCAAATTATGATGATAACAAGTAGTTTCAGTCAAATACACAGTAAAATCAACAACCAGGATGGACCGAGTCGTAATCCCCAACGATGCTCTACCCCACGCTCATATCCGGCGTACAAGTCACCTCAATACAACACTATGATGTGCAATTCCGGGGTTCCAAACCCTCAGGATATCATTTACAAGTATTACTCACCTCGAACTGGTGAAATTCCTCGCTCGCGACGCCCTTGCCCCTCAAATTGGCATCCACGCGTGTCGAATCTAACCAAAATCAGAGCGAACACATTACAATATGCCAAGGGAACAATACCCAATCGAAAACAATCGAAATAAAGAAAAAATCCCGAAACTAACAAAACCCGAGCCCCGGGACCACTTCTCGAAAAATTACAAAACTCACATTACCGGATTCCTCGTCTCGCCACGAGTCCATACATACCAAGAACTCCCAAATCCGAGCTCAAATGACCTATCAAAATCCCAATTTGGAATATCAAAAACTCAAGCCCTAGCCTCCATTTTTAACCTTTAATTCCTTGGGTTTTCAGTATTAATCCATGTTTATACACAATAATATCATAATATAAGTCCAAGAATCCATACCTGATGAAGACTCTCGAAACCCTCATCAAAATCACCCAAAAATCGCCTTAGTCCGAAGTCCAAAATGTTTGCTCTTTCAAAATTCGCGAAAAAGACTTAACTTATTATTCTGCCCAGATTTTCGCTTCTGCGGTTCGAACTCCGCACCCACGGTTACTGCTTTTGTGCCCAATCCACCGCTTCTACGGTTCAACTTAAGAGGTTCAAGACCGCTTCTGCGGCAAAGTATCCGCTCCTGCGGACCCGCTTTAGAGGCCAGGATTCCGCTTCTGCGGAACCTGCCCTGAGCACCATTTCCACTTTTGCGCTCCCATCGACTGCTTCTGCGATACCGCACCTGCGGTCCCAGAACCGCAGGTGCGAAAATACCAGAACCTGTAACCTTAAACATACAACAAACTTCAAAACTCTCCGTTTAACCACCCGAATTCACCCCGAGGCCCCGAGACCTCAACCAAAAGCACAAACATGATCTATTACCTTATTCAAACTTGCTCCAACCATCAAAATACTATTGTTAACATCAAAATCATCAAATTTCACCAAATCAAAGCCTAAGTTCTTTAAGAAGTTCCGAAATGCATTTTCGATAAAAAACCCAACCAAACGATGTCCGAATGACCTGAAAATTTTAACACATATCCAAAATCACCTAACGAAACTACAGCAACTCTCGGAATTCCATTCTGACCCTCGGATCAAATTCTCACCCATCAACCGGAATTCGCCAAAATGTTAACTTCGCCAATTCAAGCCTAATTCTACACCGGGACTCCAAAATCAATTCCGATCGCACTCCTAAGTCACAAATCACTTCCCGAAGCTAACCAAATCGTTAGAAATCACATCTGAGCCCTCTAATTCACAATTCAACTTTCGGTTGACTTTTCCTAACCAACCTTTCCTTAAAGAGACTAATTGCCCCATTTCCTACCAAATCCAATCCGATTCAACTCAAATTCACCCAACACATCTAATAAATCATGAAGAAGCAATAAACGGGAAAAACGGGACGAAAACACATAAGACGACAGGTCGGGTCGTCACATACCCATTGTATCGTATTGCGTTGTTATCATAAAATAATGTTTGTTTTGAATGTTTATTTAAAATTGATTGTATGTTACTGTTAAATACATTATTTCGGAACAACCAAAACCCCCAATTTATGAAACAACTGACTCGGTGTGGTAGGATCGTTTCCTATTTTCTTTTCCAATTATGCCCTTACTTATTACTTTATAATTCTTTTTTATCATTTAATTATCTTTTATTTAACTCCAAATCTCCAACTTATTGACCTACTTTATTCTTCTTCCATCCTTTCTAGAGTTGGTTTGCCCCGTTCTTTTTATTCAAGTCTCTGTTCGATTATTTATGTCTTTCCATAGTTTATGTTTTTTTTGTTGCTAATATTAGTTTTTTTTCCAGTTTTTTGTTCTTGTTTTCAAGCTACGTAATTAATGATGAATTACTAGAAAGATGTTTTCTAAAATTATTTTTATATGTAATTCATGATAAATTTTATTTAAAATATTTTAGGGTATTTTGGTGAATTTATGAATTACAGAACAATACAATACAATACAATGCAATGCAATACATTATAAAACTCTGGGTAACGATGATACAAATATAGTGTTATTCTTATGTTGAAATTGTCTGTGTTGAGATTAATTATTTGTATTGAGTACTGTTATTTTTTTGTATTAGTGTTGAGTAGTTGTAATTAGTATTGGTTGTACAGAAACTATAAATAGTACATTTTTAATTTGTAATTTTTTAGTTAATGAAAAATGCATAAGAAAAATTCCTTCTCTCCAGAAGGTTCCTTCGTGTAACTTCCTTCATCTCTTTCTCTTTCTACAGTCTGCCATTAGAGCTCAAACTGAGCTCATCTCTCTTTGTCTCTTGATTATACTCAAACTTCTACATGGTATCAGAGCGGGATGACGATCTGAAGTCTCGACTCATTTCAATTTTTCATTTCTCTGTTCATAAGTTCAGAATCTCACTCGTCCTTGGAAATTAGGGTTACTATGTGAGAATCAATCAATTGGTCAGGTATTTTTTGTGATTCATCTTCTTCGATAACCTATCCCTTAAATCAGCTCGAATTATGGCCGGAGATAAATGAGGTGCCAGCGAATCTAGTGGCGAACAAAAACTTAGATTCGATGAGTCCATTATACATGCATCCATCGGAAAGTGCTGGATCGATGCTAGTTCCAATAGCTTTTGATGGAGCTGGTTACTGATCATGGAGAAGAGGAGTACTCAGAGCACTCTCCATGAAAAACAAGTTAGTGTTCATCACCGGAAAATGTAAGAAGCCGGACTCTGACTCGGCAGATCTAGATCAATGGGAACGATGCGATGATATAGTGACTTCGTGGATCTTAAATTCACTATCTAAAGATTTAGCTGATAGCTTACAGTACGTCAATGATGCTAAGGAGCTTTGGCAGGAGCTAGAGGATAGATATGATCAGACTAATGGAGCCAAACTATATCAGTTACAAAAGGAAATCAACGACCAGAGTCAGGGGAGTCTGGACATCACTGGATACTATACGAAAATGAAGAAGCTTTGGGAAGAGCTCAATACTCTGAATGTTCACGCCAAATGCGCTTGCAAATACATCTGTGGAGAAAAAGAGAATATGCACAAGGCTGAACAGGACAGAAGACTAATTCAATTTTTGATGGGATTGAACGAAGTGTATACTGTTGTAAGAGGCAGTATCCTGATGATGAACCCTCTCCCAACAATAGCCCAGGCCTTCTCAATCCTCATTCAAGAGGAGAAACAAAGGGAGGTTAAGCCAAATAATAATTTCCCAATGGACTCTGTAGCATTAAATGTGAATGGATTAGGAAATAGCAACTTCACAACTAACTACAACAAACAGGGAAACAACAATACATTCAGTGTCTATAAAGGAAATGAATTCAACAACAGACCTAGTCCATTTTGTGACTACTGCAAAAGGCCAGGACATACTAAGGACAAGTGTTACAAGTTTCATGGATTCCCACATAGTTCCAGGTTCAGTAAGGGAAGGAGAGTTGCTGGAAATGTGTTTGGATCACCAGATAAAGCTGAAACAATGAAGGAGGATGGCAATAACTCTCAAGAACAAGAACAGAACAGACATATGCATAGCCTGACTACGGAACAATATGGTCAGCTGCTTAGCATTCTGGAGAATTTCCAAGGAGGAAGAGAGAAATCTGCAAACAACTGCATCAATGGTGGAGCTGTGAACTTTGCAGGTATATCACATGCTCTACTCATTTTGATTCTAATGATCATTTGTGTGATAGTATTAGTTCAAATGCTGACACTTGGATCCTTGATTCTGGGGCCACAAATCACATGACACATAACAATTCAATTTTAACCAATGTTAAAACCTTAGTATATCCATATTTAGTCACCCTACCAAATGGCTATAAGGTTAAGGTGACACTGATTGGTGATGTAATTCTAAGTCCAAAGTTTATTCTCAGAAAAGTCCTCTTTATTCCCAGTTTTAAGTTCAATCTGATATCAGTCCATTCATTGACAGTCCAACTTGATTGTATTATAGTATTCACCAAATATATTTGTATTCTTCTACAGGGCCCTTCACTGAAAAGCCCACTAGAGATTGGTAAAGCCAAGACTGGTCAATATCTTCACAGGTCAAGCAACTGCAATACTGATTCAACCCCTTCTAAATCTTCTAGTGCATTTCTTCCATGTTTTACAAGCAATAAGAGTAGTATAGATTCTGCAGTCAAAACACCTAGTCCACCTTCTTCAACTCAATTAGTGAGTACTAATAAACAAGTTCCCACTGTTCATGTTACTTCCACTATGACTATCTCTTCTCACAGTAGTGATGCAAGTTGTTCAAATGTAAATAGTTCAAGAAATAAAAGTAAGTCTCTGTTGTCTGTTAATTCATCTACTACAGAATCTTTGCTTGATCTTTTGTGGCATAACAGATTAGGACATGTACATTTTGTCAAAATGAAAGGGATCTCCTCCATACCTGTTACTTTTGCACCCAAACAGCCTTTTATTTGCCCAATATGTCCAACGGCAAGACAAGCCAGATTGTCTTTTCCAGAAAGAACAACATTAACCAATAAACCTTTTGAATTACTACACATTGATTTGTGGGGCCCATACCATGTTCTGACACACAATAAATACAAATATTTCATCACTCTTGTAGATGACTACAGAAGGTCCACCTAGACCCACTTGTTAAGCTGTAAAAGCAATGCTCTGCACACCATTAAGGCTTTCTTTTCCATGGTAGAGCAACAATTCAACACCAGTATCAAAACCATAAGAACAAACAATGGGCTTGAGTTCAATAACCAAGAAACTACCTCATTTTTACAGTCAAAGGGCATCATACATCAAAAAACATGCCCATACACACCACAGTAAAATATTGTAGTAGAGAGAAAGCATAAATATCTCTTAGAAACAGCCAGGGCCCTACTTTACCAATCCAAGTTACCTATGCAGTATTGGGGGGAATGCATTCTGACCTCTACTTACCTAATAAATAGACTACCTTCTTCATCACTCAAATCAAAGTGTCCTTTTGAACTTCTATACCAAAAGAAACCAAATTATTCTCACCTCAGAAGCTTTGGATGTTTGTGCTTTCCTACCACTCTTAAAACACACAAAGATAAATTTGAACCAAGAGCTACTCCCCATGTATTTGTAGGATATCCCTTTGGGACAAGAGGATATAAGTTACTAAATCTGGCCACCAAGAGAATAAGTGTTTCAAGAGATGTAGTTTTCCATGAAAATGTTTTCCCATTTGCTGTTTTCACAGAATCAAACAAGGTCTTTCCTTCATTTCCACAAATGAAGTCATATTTGTCAGATGAATTATTCTCTCCTGGTAATGTAGGTAGTGTTCCTCATCCTGAGAATGATGATGATCACCATGAGGTGTTATCCAGGAACCTTTCCATGCAAGAACCTTCCTTACCAACATCTAATTCTTACAACAATAGCCCTAGTTCTTCTTCCCCACACTCAATAAAATTTCCAGTGGCCAACTCTCCAGACAATACCTCTTCTGACACACTTCACAGACCTGTTTCCATAATTTAGAATGAGGGAACCTCAATTCCAAATCACAACAGACTATCTAGAACCTTAAAAGTAACTACCTATCTTAAAGACTATGAATGTGCACTTCCCAGAATTCAACAAATACACCATAATGAATAGTTTTCCCCAACCAATAGTCAAAGCACACAATCCTTCTCTTTCAGCACATCTGCTCCCAAATCTCTTACAAGTCTACCTGTTGAAACACCTTCCAGTTGTCAGCAATTGATAGGAACTAATCTGCATGAATGTGAACCCAGTTCATATGAGGAAGATGCTGTGAAGCCGGCCTAGCAAGCAGCAATGACTTAGGAATTCCAGGCATTGTATGCAAACAAAACCTGGGATTTAGTCCCCCTTCCAACTGAAAAGGGCAATTAGGTGTAAATGGGTATATAAAATTAAACATAAGGCTGATGGAGTGTTGAGAGATTCAAAGCTAGACTAGTAGTAAAAGGATATACTCAACAAGCTGGGGTAGATTACACAGAAACTTTCTCACCTGTGGTGAAAATGACCACTGTTAGGGCTCTAATAGCAACAACAGTTAAAAAGGGGTGGCAAGTGTTGCAATTAGATGTAAATAATGATTTTCTTCATGGTGATCTACATGAAGAAGTATACATGGAATTACCACCAGTGTTGGCAGTGGATTCACCAAACTTAGTATGTAAGTTGAACAAGTCTTTGTATGGGCTTAAACAAGCAAGTAGGCAATGATATGAAAAACTAACTAAGGCTCTATGCTCAAGGGTTTATACTCACTCAATGCTTGATTATTCTTTATTTTATAAGAACAGTGAAGGTTCAATAGTATTTGTGGTTGTCTATGTAGATGATGTCCTTGTCACTGGTACTCATTTGCAGGAGATTGAATTTCTGAAAATTTTCTTACATGATACTTTTAAAATAAAAGACCCAGGGAGACTTCATTACTTCTTAGGACTAGAAGTCCAATATATAGAACAGGGTGTCCTAATGTCACAAAGGAAGTTTACCACTGATCTCTTGAAAGAATTTGGTTGTGTAGATTGTCCACCTATGAACTCTCCTATGGATTCCTCAGCAAAACTAAATGCTGATGAGGGACCTCTTCTAGCTGATCCCTCCTATTATAGAAAACTAATTGGCAAACTTAATTTTCTCACTAATACTAGACTGGATATTGCATATAGTGTGCAACATCTTAGTCAGTTCATGCAGAGTCCGAGAGAACCTCACTTAAAAGCAGCATACCATGTCCTAAGATACTTGAAAGGTGACCCATCCTTGGGTATTTTTCTCAACAACAATGCAGACTATGGTGTAAGAGCATTATGTGATTCAGAGTGGGCTACTTGCTCCCAATCAAGAAAATCAGTTAGTGGGTATATTGTGCTACTTGGTAATAGCCCTATTAGTTGGAAGTCTAAGAAACAATCTACAGTTTCATTATCATCTGCAGAGGCTGAGTACAGGTTAGCCAGAATGGTAGTTGGTGAACTGGTGTGGTTGGCAAGACTTCTCCATGAGCTCACTGTTCCATTACCCTTACCTATTCCCATCTTCTGTGACAGTCAAGCTGCTTTACACATAGCAAGAAATCCTGTATTTCATGAATATACAAAGCATATTGAGGTGGATTGTCATTTTGTGAGAGATCAACTACAGTAACGGCTGATATCTCTTCATCATGTCTCCACCAATGAGCAACTAGCTGATATTCTGACCAAGTCCTTAACAGGAATCAAACATGATGGACTTCTTAGCAAGTTGGATGTGAGATCCTCCCTTCCAATTTGAGGGGGGTGTTGAGATTAATTACTTGTATTGAGTACTGCCATTAGAGATCAAACTGAGCTCATCTCTCTTTGTCTCTCGATTATACTAAAACTTCTACAGTCTGCTCAATATTGGCCTCGCATATGTTGAGTAGTTGTTTTTTGCATTCATTCTCATAAGGGAAAAGATGATAACCTTCGAGAATAGGGGATGCAAAGAAAGGAAGAAGTAACGGTATCAAACAAAAGTTACCAAAAATAAAACATACTCTCACCTATGTTATTTGCCCTCTTAAAAAATGTCATGGTTGTATGGTGAATTTTTCAAATGTAGTGTATTTTTTAGAAGATCTGATATGAATGTGATAATATTTTGAAGAGTTCAAGCAATCGTCTGTCTGTACATACAATATTGATTGTTAGAATTATCCATAATTTTTGGGTTACAATCAACTAAATTTATGTTATATAAAATTGGCTAGTAAATGATGTTTACAGGGATTTAATTAGAGTCCATTTATTGAATAAGATAATCGATATGTTAAGGGTTTGGTCATTAATTATAACATTGACTAGGTGGATCTTGTGAAATTGCATAAAATATTGGACTAGTCTTGTCGTTTATAAAGGCCTAAAAATGCCACCCAACTTTCAGAAATGGTTTATCCATGCTATCCGTTAAAAAAATGCATGCTCATTTTATGTCACTGTCGTTACACATTTGGCCCATCCATGCCATTATTGACTAATGGCTAAATTTTTATTTGGCCCATCCATGCCACTGTTGTTAATCAATAATGGCATGGATGAGCCAAATGTGTAACGACATGACATGAAATGAACATTTGTTTACCGGATGGCATGAATAAACTATTTCTGAAAGTTGAGTGGCATTTTTAGGCATTTTCTGTTTATTATTTAACTGAAATGATTGTATTCTTTGAGGTATGAGCTTAGTATAGATTGTAAATATTTACCGGTTATTAATACAAAAGAAATTTGGACAAAAAAAAAACATATAGAGGTCTGAAACATTTTAGAGGTCTCATTAGTTTTCCTATTAGAAGAATGGAAGTAGAAACTAGAAAGCTATCACTTTACTCATCAGGCCCTCTTCACAGAGAAGAGGAGAAGCTACGAAAAATATCAAATAAACACCCTCCAAACCTGCAACATAAGATGAATTAGAACTGTATATCCACAAGATTATTAGTGGCTCACATGAGAGTGTTCACTCAAAGAGAGCAGAAGAATATGTAGAAGATAGACAGAAGAGAAGGGCCTCCCTCTTCGTTCTAGGTTTCCCTTTTCTTGTACATTTGATATTCATGCAATAATTAAGTGGACATTGTTATTTCTTGAATGACTATTCCCAAACTAAAGGCTCCTTTATTCCCTCATCAGATAGTAGGTATTATTAACCACTAGAGTCAGAGTTAGGATTTGAAACTTTTTATTCTAAATATATCTATCTATATTTATATCTATCTATACTTGTCACGACCCCGATTTTTCATCGTCGGGATTGTGATGGCACCTAACACTGAGAATGCTAGGTAAACCAACAAATACAGTTCTAACACATTAACCATTAATCAAAACATCAATTAACAGTAATTAAAACTAAATAGATATGAAATGCGGAAATTTTATAACAATTTGAAACTCTAACACACGACTACCCTAAAGATCTGGTGTCACAATCTACGAACGTCTAAGAATTTCTACAAACACTTGTTTCAAGGAAAATACATATGTTTTTTGATATAAATGAAAACAAGAATCTAAAATAGAGGGAAGGGGGACTCTTGGGTCTGCAAATGCCGGCAGATCTACCTTGGCTCTCCTGTAGGCTGAAGGCAGCAACCAAAACTCTGATCAGTATTGTCCTGTACCGGGATCTACACAGAAAGTGCAGAGTGCAGTATCAGTATAATTGACCCCATATACTAATAAGTGCCGAACCTAACCTCGGCGAAATAGTGACGAGGCTAGGACACGACAATAATATAAACCTGTCCAGTTAAACAATATACTAACAGAATAACAATTAATAGAAGCCAAGCAGAAATAAACGGGAAGGGGCAACATGCTATGGGGTACAAAAATAAAGAATCACGGCAGTAAAGGAATTTAAATAGCTAGAACACCTTGAATGATAATAACAAATAAACACAGAAACAAAAAAAATGCACGACATCACCCTTCGTGCTTTTACTCTCAATCCTCACCAGAAAATCAATAATAGAAACATGCACGACATCACCCTTCGCACTTTACCACTCAGCCTCACCAGATAATCAATAATAGATACGTGCACAACATCACCATTCGTGCTTTAACACTCAACCTTACCATATGAATAATAGAAGTGTGCATGGCATCCCCCTTCGTATTTTATCACTCAACCTCACTATATGAATAATAATGTGCACGGCATCACCCTTCGTGCTTTATCATTCTTCCACCACATAAACAAACAACAGAAATAATAACAACTTGGCAAAGGCATCATAATTAAAAAAACTTTGTTTCATCACTTAAATTCACGACATGAATCTCAACTTGAGCCAATACTCAATCAATATCCAAAGCCATGACAGACATAATAAGACTTGTTTAACATGAATGATAACCAGTTTAAGCAATTACAGTGCGAGTAATGAAATATAATGGTCGCAAGTATAAGACTCACTTACATGCTATGACCCGAAAAGTGTATAGATACTCGTCACCTCACCTATATGTCGTACTTAACAGATAAAATTGTAGCAATTAAGGCAACAATACCTAATCCCTCAAGCTAAGGTTAGCCACAATACTTACCTCGATTCCACAGCCAAACTCAAGCATCAAATACCGCTTTTTTCTTTGTTTCCACTTCTAATCCGCCCGAATCTATTCATAATTAAGTTATTAACATCAATTAAAGCCAAACAAATCAATTCTAATGCATAATTATAGATTTCCCAATAATTTTCCGAAAAGTCAAAAATTCGACCCCGGGACCACTTGGTCAAAACTCAAAGTTCGTTCCAAAACTCGATTACCCATTCACCCACGAGTCCAAATATGTAATTAGTTTCAGTATACGACCCTAAATCGAGGTCTAAATTCCTAAATTTGTAAAATTCCCAATTCTCACCAAATCCCTAATTTCTACCCTTAAAGAACAAGATTTAGGCCTACAAATCTAATGGGTGTAGATGGAAAATGAAAGAGAAGAGTTTAAGAATACAAACCTATGATTTGGTGTTGGATCCTCACTTCACAAATCTCCCAAGGTCGGGTTTTACGGAAGAAAATATGAAATTTTGAGCAAATCCCAACTTAGGTTCTATTTTAAAATCACTGGACAGGTCTTCTTCGCATTCGCGAGAAGCCTGTCGCATTCGCGAAGCAACGATCCTAGTAACCTTCGTGCTCGGAAGACACCCTACACGTTCGAGAAGGTATATCCCCCTTAACCTTTGCGTTTGCGAGCCGCTTGCTGCGTTCGTGTAGAGTATCATTCCCCTCCCCTAATTCCCTTTCTTCGCGTTCGCGATAGCCTGGTCGCGTTCGCGAAGGGTAATGCTCCCAACGCTTCGCATTCGCAACAAGTGACTTGCTCCCTAAAATAAATTTACTCTTCGCGTTTGCGGGAGTTGCTTCACGGACGCGAAGAAAGATACACCTGTGCACCTGCAACAACAAAATAGCAGAAATCTCTAAGTCCAAAACACCCCGTGGCCTATCCGAAACTCATCCGAGCCCTCGAGGCTCCAAACTAAATATGCACACAAGTCTATCAACATCATTCGGACTTGCTCGTGCGATCAAATCCCCAAAATAACATCTAAAACAATGGATTTAGCATCAAAATCAATGAAATTCTTAAGAAAACTTAAACATTCTAGTTTCACAAACGAGGGTCCGAATCACGTCATATAAACTCCGTTTCTTACCAAATCTCACATACATGACTTAAAGACCATATTAAACATTAAACGGGCTTCAGAACCAGAATATGGGCCTGATACCAACAAGATCAAGAATAATTAAAATTCTAAAAACCATTATATTTTCAGTTTAATAATTTTCTTCAAAAATTAATTACTCAGACTAGGGACCTCGGAATTTAATCTCGGGCATACGCCCAAGTCCCATATTTATTCTACGGACCCATCGGGACCGTCAAATCACGAGTCCGGGTCCGTTTACACAAAATGATGATCGAAGTTACCTTAAATCAATTTTAAAGGCAAAATTTAATATTTTCTTAAATTTTTACATAAAGCTATCCGAACCGCATTCAGACTGTGCATGCAAATCGGGGAAAAATCATGGATCAGGAATAGCCCCTCGGGCAAAACATGGATCAGGAACAACCCCTTGAGCAACAATATGAAACAACAATAGCCCTTCGGGTTACATCACATCACTCACACTGGGTACCTGCGCTCATTTGGGGTATGCAAACTCCTGGAAGGGCTCCTAAAGCCCAAGTACTATAACAAGCCATCTCGTGGCATAATCAAACACTCCCTCGGCCTCATAACAAGCCAACTTATGGCATAACAAATTAGGACCTCGGCCTCATAATCATGAATCAGTAGCACATGTTGTGGCGCGCAGCGAGACCCCATTATATCCTCACAACACAGACCCTCAACCTCACTCAGTCAGAAATGTCTCAAGCCACTTCGGAAGTAGTAAAACATGATGCTCAGCCCAAAATATCATTTAAAATATTAAAACGGAGTAAAGATGGCTGAGTTATGAAAAAGTAAAGTACAAGATGACTGAGTACAATTACAAAGTCAAAATAGTGAGGAATAGTAGCAAAAACACCCTAAGGGTCCAAAATTGTTGGCACGAGGCCCAAATAAGGCATTCAGCCCAAAATACGGTAAATTTTTCCAAAACACAGTGATATCAAATAGGTTTTAATCAAAAATGCGACTCAACAGTCGTACGAGATGGACCAAGTCACAATCCCAAACGGTGCACGATCCCACGCTCGTCATCTAGTGTGTGTCACCTCAAAGTAGCACAACGCTGTGAAATTTGGGGTTCCATACCCTCAAGACAACATTTACAATCATTTCTTACCACAATCTGGTCCAAATTCTAGCGCACGATGCCCTTGCCTCTCGAATCGGCTTCCGAATGCTCCAAATCTAACCAAAACAGATTCGTACCATAAAAAATTATGTAGGGAATAATGCCCACTTAAAAATAACAAATTTACACCATGAAACCCGAGATTGACCAAACCCAATCCCGGGTCCACATCTCAGATTTTGATAAAATTCACAAAACTGGAATCCTTACACTCTCACGAGTTCATGCGTACTAAATATACCAAAATCCGACCACACATGACCCCTCAAATCCCTAGATTAAGGTCTCCAATTTCCAAGCCCAAAACCCCCAATTTTTCTACTAATTTCCATAGATTTCAAGCTTAAACAGTTAACACCATTATAGAAATAAGTTTAGGGTTCAAAAACCTTACCTCCACGAAACCCTCTTGAATTCCCTTTTCAATTTGCTCTCCCAAGCTCAAACCCGTATGTGAAAATGGTGGAATAACCCAAAAATTTGCGAAGGACTTAATTTATATGTTCTGCCCTAGCTAAACCGCTTCTGCAGTCAAAATATCGCACCTGCGGACCCACACCTGCAGTCCCAGGCGTGCATCTATGGAGGTCACTTAACTGCTCAAGGACCGCACCTGCGATCAAAAGCCCGCACCTGCGCAATCACATGTGCGCTTGAACCTCCGCATTTGCGGTTCCAGCTCCTCTTGCACATTTCCGCATCTGCGGCTACTCGTCCACTTCTGCGGTCCCACACTTGCGATCCCCAAGCTACAGGTGCGATTGTAACAGTAATTCAGCAGCTTTAACTGCAAATTTCAAACTCCAAATATCCCGTCAATCATCCAAAATCACTCCGAGGCCCCCACGACCTCAACCAAAAGTATGAACAAGACATATACCACTACTCAAACTTATACCAAACTTCGAAACACCTAAAAAACATCAAATTGACAAAATAACATCGGATTCAAGCCTAAGGTTTCCAAAAACTTCCAAATTTCACTTTTGATCAAAAGGTCTACCATACCTCATTCGAATGACCTGAAATTTTGGACACACATCACATATGACACAACAGACCTACTCCAACTTCTATAATTCCATTCCGACCCCGATTTCAAAATCTCCACTACTAACCAGAAAAGGCCAAATTTCCAATTTTGCCAATTCAAGCCTAAATCTACAACGGACCTCCAAAATACAATTCCGGACACGCTCCCAAGTCCAAAATCACCTAACGGAGCCAACCAAATTATAAAAATCTGAATTTGAGATCAAATGCGAAAAAGTCAAAACTTGATCAAACCTATCAAATTTAAAGCTTTTAGCTGAGAATCATTCTTCCAAATTAATTCCAAATAACCTGAAAACCAAAACTGACGATTCACATAAGTTATATACTTCCTACGGATCTACTCATGCCCTCAAACAACCAAGCGAAGTGCAATTGCTCAAAAGATTGGTTGGGTTGTTACATCCTCCCCCACTTTAACATACGTTCATCATTGAATGTGCCTTAAGTTGTTCCAAAAGCCATCAACTCGCTCTATAACCTCACTATGAACATACTCAGGGGTGATCCCACGTTTCCCTATCTCATATAGGTCTGATAACGCACATGACTGAAACTTTTTAATCCAACCTAGTCCATAAGTCTTAGGGCCCAATTTCCAACATCCAGAATTATTTGTAAGATCAGAACCTCGCATCTACACACTATATAAGTCCGAACAAGCTGTATCAAATCATATTAGTAACCCAAGATGTAATCACATGATATACCACATAACTCATACACTCATGGCGATAACTCCTTATCACAGTAGCTGCTCAAAACAACCTAATACCGGTAATACACCTCTTAATAAACAAAGCCTCATTCTATCACTTTCATATACTGTCAATGATGAAATAAACATGTAGAAACTCATAACCATTCATCAGATCAAGAAGTCATGGAGCTCCCTCTTCTCTCACATGAACTATAGCCGATTTCTACGTCGACTTCCAATATTATCCTTCTAACCATGCTGCAACCAATTCTGGTAGTATTCATTCTAGGTCCAATGACCTCATCTCATCGAACATGACCACTCTGATGACATGACACATCAATACAATCCAAAGCCATAACTTGTACACCCAATAGCAACATCCTAAATGTACTCAAATCATGAGAAAAAATGGCTTAAACGAGTGGACTGTCCCGCAAGCTTAACAATTACTGCCACAATGAAATAAAATCCATCACACCCCCGTAGACCATCACATGAATCTAACACAAAGGTTCATACCTCAACATAATATTGCTACAATGTCTGGCCCTTTCCAAACTATAATCCATGGCATATACCTCAAGCCACCTTGCTCAAAATCAATAACCATGCACAACGACATCAAGTAATCAAAGTGTCTTACCATAACCATGGAGAAGCAAATGACATAATGCCATACGAAACCAATACGCCATCCACCAAGCAATACCTAATACTCTACCCGTTCAAATTCCGCTATAAGACCCAATGGAACCGCACCATATATGCATATAACCAACAAATCATAACCCCTCGTAACAAAGAAGAGTAGCTCATAGATCACTTCAGAACACGAATAAGCTCAACAATAATCGAACGGTACATCCGTCAACAATAGCAGTCCGGAGTCAACAAATCTGACCCGGTACAGAACACACCTCCATGTTAGGCCTACCAATAAACCCCAAATCAACTATCATCCCCCACGATCGATAAATAACCCTCCGAAAGTCTGCAATGACCGAATCACAACACATACTAACCTCTAACTAACCTTGGCTACTTTATACGGTCCACAACCACGAAAAAATCTACTCATGAGAACTCCCAGTCTCTAAATCCAATGAACATATGAATCACCATCTCTGATCTCAACTCCATCGCCTGAATACCCACACTTCTCCAATTACACAATCACCCCATGAGGAATACTTCTAAAATTCTTTTGTGCCACAAAGCAATATTTGAACTCCAACAGTCGATCAAACAAGAGAGTGCCACAATACAATGAAGTATCCATAACTCCCACACATCGCCCTTTATGAAATGTATCTCTCATCAAGCCATACCAGTTAGTAATATTATTTACCTAGTCATAAGAAATTATCCATTCTGCCTATGAATTTATGACCTTCCTTTCAGAACTGAACCGTGACCTTACACATGCAAATCCCAACCTTACACGACATACCACATATACCATTCTATCCCATGATAAATATGAGAACTTCATAATCCACTCCGAGTCACAAGAAACTACGTACTCAACTAGCCAAGAAGTTTCAATTTGACCCCATCTAGGAGAAGATTACTATACATCACATGCTCCTCATGCTAGTAGAAAATATACATCTCTAACCGCGGTAGAAATTGCCAAGAATTCTCCGAATCCAGTATGCTCAAAACTAAACTATCCAGACTGAATCCTTCTAACCTAACCAAGCTACGCAGTTCACCAAAACCCTAGAGCATTACCGTGAAACACCTGTAGACACTCATTACCTCATAAGCACCCAAGAACCTATCATATCAATTACCATGCGGATCCAAGCTACTACCAAGCTGTCCTAATTCTCCGAGTTCCTTCCAAATTACACTCAAATTGATACATTTTCTTGCTAGTACACCACTATCCTTAACTAAAACTTACCTCACGAACATTAGCATAAGACCACACCTCCCTAAGGCTCATAAATCGTTGTATTCTCCTAAAGCACCCCAAAAAGTGCCACAAACGATTTGCCCGCTCTGAAGAGACCTTCTGCGAATCTAAAGCCATTACCTTGCCTTCCTGATACTGGTATGTTAAATTCATAATGATACAGAAATGCCACAAGTCCTGACATCCTCCCATATAAATCTTAGTTTCTAGCCAACACACATATTGAAGATTCCAATTAATACACGTAAATCTCGAATCCTTTAAAACCATTCTTGAGAGTCATCCACTCTACTCCGGTTTCAATTAGACTGATCAAATGAACCGAACGACTTGTACCCTATTAGAAAAGCAACACCTATGGAAGTAACCCCACCTTAATGCAATCAAATAAATTCCTTCTCTATGCACATTACATCATTCACCAATAACAACTCAAGTCATTCCATGATTCTTATACACCCATAAGGCATAACACAACCCCTATCCAAAATTTCCTTAACTTGAGTCATCTTCGATCTCAACCCTGTAAGCCACAACTGATTCGCCAGTATACCTTAACTAAAACTGATACGACACTTAGCCGCGCAATCAACTTATCAATAACAGACTCCCCCACTAGGCTCAAAGCCACCGATCAAAACACACCATAACTCACGATACCCGTACTCTATTACTGCCATACTACCATAGTGAGATTAAACTAAACCCTTCATAAGCTCGCGCAACACAAACCATCTAGCACATCAAATCATCTGCAAATATCGTATTCACCCTCGTAACAGTCAAGACAATTCCCATATGCCATCTAAACTCCAACTGCAGCGCATGTAATTCACTGGTAAAAGAGGACTCGCTACAAAACAACATATGATTCACACGCCCTCAGGACACCACGCATGAGATAACCTACCTGCTTCGCCACAAACTAATATCTCTTCATACCCTTCCACTGTTATAAACATCATGCCATCACTTGATCTTCCCGAGTCTGAACTCATACCATAACGTGAAGTCTACTTCACTTCCCAACTAGTCAACGTGAAAAGGTCATTTAACATACCCACAACTCGGGGCTATGCATCAAATCACGATGGAAACCAAGCACCAAATAGTTCTTTCTACCCTCAAGCAAACCCTTATCGTCACATTCAAATCATATTAGCGCATCTAGTAGTCATATTATACTCATCACGTACCTACTAGTTATCACTCCCACTAATAGGGACACTATCGGACATATAAATCCAAAAGCACGTGCTCACACAATCAACACCTCACTGCTCAAGCTACAAGCAAAGCCCAGCCTTAAGTCCTCTAGACTAGCCCAACATCAACATATAGAAATCACATCTCGCCCCTCGATAAGGGACTCACAAGCCGTCGATGCACAGCTGATACCGAGCGCTCATGCATGCATACAAACGTGTGGACGAAATTCAAGAGTTACATTTCAAGCTGAATCAAGGACGCACGAAAAGAATTCAAGAATGTAGGATTTCTCCTAAGGTTTGACAGACTCTCGAGGATAAGTACAGACGTCTCCGTACTGATCTGCGAGACTCTACTAAAACTGCTCATGACTCGTGAGACCTATGTAATCTAGGCTCTGATACCAACTTGTCACGACCCAAAAACTGATCCGGTCATGATGATGCCTATCGTGAAGCCAACACAATTCTCGAATCAACCGTTATTCAATAAAAGTTATTTTTAGGCTACTAATTAATTATCAATATAATAATATAAGTCTGCATAATTAGTGTGGAATAAATACACAAGCCCGACATCGGGATGTCACAAGTCACGAGCATCCACTAAGGTCTGAATACAATGAAGAGTATGAAAATATACTAAAAACAGTCTAAGGAAGACAAGAGGGAGAAGAGCAGGTCTACGAACGTCGTACATCTACCTTGCTAACTCCAATAACTCTGCCACTGAGCAATCAACACCTGCTACCGGGTTCAAAAATCCCTGAATCTGCACACAAGGTGCAGGGAGTAATGTGATTACGCTAACTCAGTAAGTAATAAAAGTAAATGAAAGCCGAGCAGTAAGTAAACACATAATCTCACGTCATAACACTATATCAAATACAGTATATTGCTCAAAACAGTGCATAAACCATTTTTCTCGTAAATCAACTCAGTTTTAGTAAAACCTTTTCTTTTAAAACATCTTTAAATAGTTTCAAACAAGTGATGGAAATAGTGAGAAAAGGGATAGAAACATAAATAGCCCCTCGGGCAAAACATGTACCATAAACCGCCCATCGGGCATAATATCAACAGAACCAGCCCCTCGGGGTGCCTCACAATCAGTCGTAATCAGCCCCTCAGGCAAAACATGGATTAGGAACAGCTACTCTGGCAATAGTATGAAACAACAACAACCACTCGAGCTACATCACATTACTCACACTGGGTACCCGCGCTCACTGGGGGTGTACAGACTCCTAGAGTGGTTCCTATAGCCCAAACGCTATAATAAGCCATCTCGTGGCATCATCAAATAGGACCTCAACCTCATAACAAGCCACCTCGTGGAATAACAAATCAGGCCCTCGGCCTCATAATCATGAATTAGTAACACATGCTGCGGCACGTAGCCCGATCCCATAATATCCTCACAACACAGACCCTCGGCCTCACTTAGTCAGAAATCTCTCAAGCCAGTCAGGCTACGGTAAAACATGATGCTCAACCTAAAGTATCATTTAAAATATATCGAAGCAGAGTAAATATGATGGAGTAATGAAAATAGTAAAGTACAACATGACTGAGTACAATTATGAAGTCAAAACGGTGAGGAATAGTAGTAAAAATCACCTAAGGGCCCAAAATAGTTGGCACGAGGCCCAAATATGGCATCCAGCCTAAAAACTGGTACATATTTCCAAAACACAATGATATCAAATAGTTTTTAATCAACAACGTGACTCAACAGTCATACGGGACAGACCAAGTCACGATCCCCAACGGTGATGACCACACACTCGTCATCTAGCGTGTGTATCACCTTAAAATAGCACAGCAATGTAAAATCTGGGGTTTCATACCCTCCGGGCAACATTTACAATCATAACTTACCTCGACCCAGTCCAAATGCTAGCGCGCGATGCCCTTTCTTCTCGAATCGGCCTCCAAATGATCCAAATCTAACCAAAACAAATTCGTACCATAAAAAATATGCTAAGGGAATAAAGCCCACTCAAAAATAACCAATTTATACCAGGAAACCCAAGATTGACCAAACCCGACCCCCGTAATAATGCCCATAAAAAATATTCTAAGAGAACAAAGCCCACTTGAAAGTAATCAATTTACACAAGGAATCCCAAAATTGACCAAACCCAACCCTCAGGCCCACCTCTTGGATTCCAATAAAATTCACAAAACTAGAATCCTTACACTCTCACGAGTTCATGTGTACTAAATATACCAAAATCCGACCACAAATGACCCCTTAAATTCTTAGATTAAGGTTTCCAATTTCCAAGCCCTAAACCTCTAATTTTGCTACTAATTTTCATCAATTTCAAGCTTATAAAGTTAAAAACCATCATAGAAACAAGTTTAGGATCCAAAACCTTACCTCCACGAAACCCTTTTGAATTCCCTCTTCAATTTTCTCTCCCAAGCTCAAACCCGTATGTGAAAATGGTGGAATAACCAAAACGTTCGCAAAGGACTTAATTTATATGTTCTGCCCCAGCTAAACCACTTTTGCGGTCGAAATCAAAATCCCGTACTTGCGCTATTCCAGGTGCACTCGAACCTCCACATATGCGGTTCCAGTTTCTCTTGCCCATTTCTACATCTCCGGCTACTCGTCCACTTCTGTGGTCCCGCACCTACGGTCCCCAAGTTGCATGTGCGATTTTGACAGTAATTTAGCAGCTTCAGCTGCAAATTTCAAACTCCAAATTTCCTGTCAACCATCCGAAATTACCCTAAGGCCCCTGGGACCTCAGCCAAAAGTACGAACAAGACATATACCACTATCTAAACTTATACCAAACTTTGAAACACCTAAAAAACATCAAATTGACAAAATAACATCGAATTCAAGCCTAAGGTTTCCAAAAACATCCAAATTCCTCTCAAAACATTTACCAAACTTCAATCGAATCACTTGAAATTTTTCACACACATCACATATGATACAACGGACCTACTACAACTTCCGAAATTCTATTCCGACACTGATGTCAAAATCTCCACTACCAACCGGAAAAGGCCAAATTTTCAATTTCACCAATTCAAGCCTAAATCTACCACAGACCTCCAAAATACATTCAGTGACGACCCAAAGGGGTCATCACCTGTTTTCTCATTCATTCCGTGCTTCTGAGGCCTTAAAACCTCATTTTTAGTTGCCTCAATTTGCGTGTGCAGTCCGGGCGCATAGCCAGAAAGCCTAAATATGAAATTCTGTGAAAAATACTAAAATTTGGTATTAAAATGAATAAGTTTGACCTTCGTCAACATTTTGGGTAAACGGACCCGGACTCCTGATTTGATGGTCCCGGAGGGTCCGTAGAAAAATATGGGACTCGGGCGTATGCCCGAAATTGAATTTCGAGTTTCCGAGTCTGAGAAATAAAATTTTGAGTAAAATTGCTTTTTTGAAATTATTAAGGAAAAATTGAAATGAAAATTGATTAGAACATATTGGTATCGAGCCAGTATTTTGGTTCCGGCGCCCGGTACAGGTCTTATATATGTTAAGAGATGTTTCTGTGAAGTTTGGTTGAAATCGGACGTCGTTTGACGGGTTTCGGACTTAGAACTCTAAATTTGAAAGTTAATGAGGTTTGAGGAAAAACTAATGATTTTGAGGTTTCATTCATTGTTTTTGATGTTATTTTTGGTGATTTGATCGCACAGTTAAGTTCGTATGATGTTGTTGAGTTAGTCCATGTGTTTGGTTAGGAGCCCCAAGGGCTCGGGTGTGATTCGGATGTGTTTCGCGATGGTTTTGGCCTTAGGAAAATTGCAGAAAATCGCTTTCTGATATTTTGTCCTATGCGATCGCATAGGCATCATGGCGATCGCATAGTGTAAGCTTAGGTGCCTAGTTTTTTGCTCTATGCGATCGCATAGTACTATCCGCGTTCGCGTACCTTAGCCCCACTTCATTTTATGCGATCGCATTCCACTTCTGCGATCACGTTTCATTAAACCCAAACCTGGAGTGCACAGCCCTTTTCTTCTATGCGTTCGCAGCACCCTGTCCGCGATCGTAAAGGCCAACCTCCTTATCCCTATGCGATCGCAAGAACTTCTTAGCGATCGCATAGAGATTTTTTCTGCCCAGTTATTTTAAATTCCAGAAATAATAGCTACGAGGTTTCTCTAAGTTTTCATAAAAACCTTTCTTCTCCAAGCACTTAGGCGTCCATTGAAGCAATTCTTCATCAAGACCTTCTCGGTTAGTAATTCTTAGCTTGTTTCCTTCCATTTCCTTCAATATCTAATGAAATCCTAGGCCTAAAACATGTATTAAGGGTAGAAATTAGGGAATTGGATAGAGTTAGGGCTTTCCACTTTTTCTTGATTTAGACCTCGTTTTGGGGTCGAATTCGAGAATAAATTATATATTCGGGCTCGTGGGTGAATGGGGTTTTTGATTTTGGTCCAAACCTCGTATTTTGACCAAGTGGGCCTAGGGGCAGTTTAGGGATTTTTGGAAAGAAAGCTTGGAAATCTATAATTAGACATTGCGATTGATTTGTTTAGCATATATTGATATTATAAAGTCATTATTGTATTGATTTGATTGAGTTGGAGCCGAATACAAGAGGGAAAGTTGTTGTTATGGATTGATTTGGCCATGGAAGTTGAGGTAAGTGTTTGGTTTAACCCTAGCTTGAGGGAATAGGAGTTGAGTCTTATTTGATACTTGCTAATTGTCGATTACGATGTATAGGCATGGTGACGAGTATCTATATATTGGTGTCTAGCATGACCGTGAGTCCTTATTTTGCAAGTAGTTGGGATTATTGTTATATTTTCCATGCTTAATTGATGACTTCTATATGTTGTAATGATCTTGTGAAAGGAAATTGTGATCTTTAAACTTCGTCGAGCATTGGCTCGAGTAAAAAAAAGCAAATTGTGAAGGTATATGAGATAAGTAAATCCTTGGAGCATTGGATCAAGTGGTAATGTGCACTATGAGATGAAAGTGAAAGAAAGAGAAAGAGTTGATGATTTATTCCCTTGCCGGGACGTAGTTGATTATTGATGTTGTGCCCTTACCGGGTTTTTAATTGTTTGCTTGTATTCCCTTGCCGGGATTTCCATTATTGTTTTATTATTTCCCTTGCCCTTGTTTGTGATTATTTTTTGGGTGAGGAAGAGTGTTAAAGCACGAAGGGTGATGCCGTGCATTGTTTGCTTCTTGTGAGGAAAGAGTGTAAAACACGAAGGGTGATGCCGTGCATTGTTTGTATATTTTGAGGAAAAGAGAGTAAAGCACGAAGGGTGATGTCGTGCCGCACGATGTGCCATTCCGTGCCGATTCTATTGATTACATATGAGGTATGAGAGTAAAAGAACGAAGGGTAATGTCGTGCACATTGATATACTATTGTTTGGGTAAGGATGAGAGTAAAAGCACGAAGGGTAATGTCGTGCACTTGTTGATCTCTGTTTCTTGTTGTTGTATGAGTTGTGCTTTTCCGTTGTATCAGTCAGATTATACTTGAAACTGTTATCACCCCACAGCATGTTCCCCTCCCATATTATTTACTTGTCTTGTATTTTGATTCCACTGTATATATATATATATATATATATATAATTGCACATGTTTATGTGGTAGTCTAGTCTAGCTTCATCACTACTTCGCCGGGGTTAGGCTAGACACTTACTAGCACATAGGGTCGGTTGTGCTGATACTACACTCTGTGCTATTTTGCACAGATCCAGGTTTCGAGCAGCAGCAACAACATTAGTGCGGGAGTAGGCCTTCAGTCCAACGAGACCCGAGGTAGCTTTGTAGGCGTCCGCAGGCCTGGCGTCTCCCTTATCCTCTCTTTTAGTCTGTTATCTCATTATGTTCGAGAAAAACAGTTTATGTTTTCTTTCAGATGTTGTTTTTAGTATTCTTAGTAGTTCGTGAATATAGTGACACCAGTCTTGGGTAGAGGATTTGTTGAACTTTACGCTTTGCTATTCAGTTTTATTTAATACTAAGTCTTTCGCTTATCATTGTTGAATTTCATTGTTTATATATTATTGTCGAAGAATCGTTAAAAGGATTTGTATATTAATGAAAAAGTAATCAAGTTTGGCTTGCCAAGCTTCCACAAGTAGGCGCTATCACGAACCCCGAGGGTGGAAAATTCGAGTCGTGACAAGTTGGTATCAGAGCACTAGGTTACATATGTCTCATAACTCATAGACAAACTTAGTAGAGTCAAAAGGATCGGT
>MU765995.1:69975-95810 GCA_026770625.1 Nicotiana glauca | reverse complement strand
ACTAGCACATAGGGTCGGTTGTGCTGATACTACACTCTGTGCTATTTTGCACAGATCCAGGTTTCGGACAGCAGTAGCAACAAAATTAGTGTGGGAGTAGGCCTTCAGTCCAGCGTGACCCGAGGTAGCCTTGCAGGCGTCCGCAGGCCCGACGTCTCCCTTATCTTCTCTTTTAGTCTGTTATCTCATTGCATCGAGACAAATAGTTTGTGTTTCTTTCAGACGTTGTATTTAGTATTCTTAGCAGTTCATGATTACAGTGACACCAGTGTTGGGTAGAGAATTTCGTTAAACTTTCTGCATTTCTATTCAGTTTTATATAATGCTAAGATTTTCGCTTATTATTCAATTTTGTTGCTTTTATATTTTGCCGTTAATTGTTAAAATGTGTTAGATCATTAATGGAAAGGTAGTTAAAATTTGCTTGCGTAGCTCTCATTAGAAGGCACCATCAGGACTCTTGAGGCTGGAAAATCCGGGTCGTGATAAGTTGGTATCAGAGCTCTAGGTTACATAGGTCTCACAACTCACGGACAAGCTTAGTAAAGGCTGAGGGATCGGTACGAAGACGTCTGTATTTATCCCCAGAGGCTACCGAGTTAGGAAAAGTTTCACATTTGTTCTTTCTTGTCGTGCGGTTTGGTTTCTCAATGCTAATTGAATTTCTACTTTATTCTTTCGCAGATGGTGAGAACACGTGCTTCTTCATCTTCTAATAAGTAGTCCGAGTCCCAGGCAGCTCCCGCTAGGGGTAGAGGATGAGGCTGTGCTAGAGGCCGAGGTAGGGGAAAAGCTTAGCCCCGAGCAGTAGCACCAGTGGCAGAGCCTCATGTCGACTTTGATGAGGAGGTTTCAGCCCCAACCCCAGCAGTTCCGGTGGGCCCAGCTCAGTTCCTAGAGGGGTTTATTGCCACCCCAGTTCTTCAGGATGCTTTGGTCCGATTGGTCGGCCTTAAGGAGAGTGTTACTTGAGCGGGTTTACTTGATGCAGCACCAGCGGTCTCTCAGGCTGGAGGAGGGTCCCAGACTCCTACTATTCGTACTCTGGAGCAGGTAGCACCTCAGGTTCAGGCTGTAGCAGTTCAGCCAGTTGGAGCAGCTCAGCCGGGTGTCGTAGCCCAGGCAAGTGATGGGGCAGTCATGTCTGCCGATGCTTTATGGAGATTGGATAGGTTCACCAAGCTCTTTACTACTACTTTCAGTGGTGCACCCACCGAGGATCCTCAGGATTATTTGGACAGCTACCATGAGGTTCTTCGGAACACGGGTATAGTTGAGTCCAATGGAGTTGATTTTGCTGCATTTTGCCTATCTGGATCAGTCAAGACTTGGTGGAGGGATTTCTGTTTAGCTAGACCAGCAGGGTCTCCAGCCTTGACCTGGGAGCAGTTCATGCATACATTTCTGGAGAAGTTTCTCCCTGTCACACAGCGTGAGGCCTATCGAAGGCAGTTTAAGTGTCTCCATCAGGGTTCTATGTGATTCACCCAGTATAAGACCATGTTTATTGAGTTGGCTCGCCATGCTACTGTCATACTCCCCACTGAGAGGGAGAGAGTTAGACGATTTATTGATGGACTCATCCAGCCTATTTATCTCCAGATAGCTAGAGAGGCAGGGAGTGATATTATATTTCAGGAGGCAGCCAATGTGGCCCGGAGGATCGAGATAGTATAACCACAGGGGGTAGTCATAGAGCAGACAAGAGATCCTGTCAGTCAGGCCGATTTAGTGGTGCCTCATCTGGAGGCAGGGATTCTTATGATAGGGGTCAACCTTTTAGGCCTTTCCAGCCAGCCTTCCAGGTTTCTCAGGGTGCCCCAGGTAATTGTGGTTTCCATTGGCATTATTCTGATCAGCTGCCATTCAGTGCACCGCCAGCTCCTATCAGTGCAAATCCACTTCAGAGTTTTTGTGGTGGTCATTCAAGTTGACAGGGCCAGCAGACTCAACAGCCGAGGGCTTGTTACACTTGTGGTGACATGGGTCATATTGCCAGATTTTGCCCTCAAGCACCGAGTAGTTCTCAACAACAGGGTTCTCGTGCCATGGTTCAGGAACCATCTTCTCCACAGCCTGCCCAACCAGCTAGAAGTGGGGGTAGAGGTGCCAGAGAGGGAGTTAGAGGTCATAGAGATGGAGCTCAGACCGCCAAAGGTGGAGGCCAGCAAGCAGCAGGCCGTCCCAAAGAGGCAGATCAGAGTGGTGGGGCCTAGCCTCGATGTTATGCTCTTCAAGCTAGGCCCGAGGCAGAGGTTTCAGATGTAGTTATTACAGGTATGGTTCTGGTTTGTGATAGAGATGCTTCGGTGTTGTTTGATCCGGGGTCTACGTATTCGTATGTGTCATCCTATTTTGCCCCGTATTTGATCATGCCTAGTGATACATTGGGTATTCTTGTTTATGTGTCTACGCCGATGGGTGATTCCATCGTAGTCGATTGAATCCATCGCTCTTGTGTTTTGGTGATTAGTGGTCTAGAGACTCGTGTAGATCTGTTGCTTTTAGATATGGTCGACTTTGATATTATATTGGGGATGGACTGGTTATCGCCCTATCACGCTATCTTGGACTGCCATGTCAAGACTGTGACTTTAGCTTTACCGGGTATACCTCGCTTAGAGTGGAGAGGGACTCCAAGTCATTCTACCGCAGTGTCAAATCATATGTGAAGGCTCGACGTATGGTCTAGAAGGGGTGTTTGGCTTATTTATCTTATGTTCGGGATTCCAGTGCTGAGGTTCTCTCTATCGATTCTGTGCCCATTGTTTGTGAGTTCCCTGATGTTTTTCCTTCAGACCTGCCGGGCATGCCACCCGATAGGGACATTGATTTTTGCATTGATTTGATTCCTGGCACTTAGCCCATTTCTATTCCGCCATATCGTATGGCCCCTCCGGAGTTGAAGGATTTAAAAGAGCAGTTGCAGGATTCGCTTGAGAAGGGTTTCATCAGACCCAGTGTGTCTCCTTGGGGTGCTCCAGTATTATTTGTCTAGAAGAAGGATGGGTCAATGAGGATGTGTATTGATTACCGGCAATTGAACAAGGTAACAGTCAAGAATAAGTATCCACTGCCGAGGATTGATGATTTGTTCGATTATCTTCAGGGTGCCAGGGTATTATCCAAGATTGAGTTGTGATCCATGTACCATCAATTGAGGATTAGGGCATTCGATGTCCCTAAGACAACTTTCCGCACTCGGTACGGGCATTATGAGTTCTTGGTTATGTCATTTGGGTTGACAAATGCCCCAGCAGCTTTCATAGACTTGATGCACCGAGTGTTCATGCCTTATTTGGATTCATTCGTGATAGTTTTCATTGATGATATATTGATATACTCCCGCAGCCAGGAGGAGCTCGATCAGCACCTTAGAGTGGTTCTTCAGACTCTGAGGGGCAGTTAGTTATATGCTAAGTTCTCGAAGTGTGAATTCTGGTTGGGTTCAATTGCATTTCTAGGTCATGTTGTATCGGTAGAAGGTATTTAGGTGGACCCGAAGAAGATAGAGGCAGTCAAGGACTAGCCTGGACCAGCATCAACTATAGAGATTCGGAGTTTCTTGGGGTTGGCAGGCTACTACAGACGGTTCATGGAGGGATTTTCGTCTATTGCAGCATCGATGACCAGATTGACCCAGAAGGGTGCCCAGTTCAGATGGTCCGATGAGTGTGAGGCGATCTTTTAGAAGCTCAAGACAGCTCTGACTACGGCACCAATGTTGGTTTTGCCCATAGGTTCAGGGCCTTATACAATGTATTGTGATACTTCCCGTGTTGGACTTGGAGCAGTGTTGATGTAGGATGGCAAGGTCATTGCCTATGCTTTGAGACAGTTGAAGATTCATGAGAAGAACTGTCCAGTGCACGATCTAGAGTTGGAAGCCATTGTTCATGCATTGAAGATCTGGAGGCATTATTTGTATGGCGTGGTGTGTGAGGTGTTCACTAATCACAAGAGTCTTCAGTACTTATTCAAGAAAAAGGAGTTGAATTTGAGGCAGAGGAGGTGGTTGGAGTTATTGAAGGATTATGATGTCACCATCCTTTATCATCCGTGGAAGGCCAATGTAGTGGCCGATGCTTTGAGTAGGAAGTCAGCCAGCATGGGCAGTCTTGCTTATAATCCGGTCAGTCAGAGGCCGCTTGTTTTGGATGTTCAGGATTTAGCCAATCAGTTCGTGAGACTGGATGTTTCTGATCCCAGTCATCTGTTAGCTTGCACGATCGCTCGTTCTTCATTATTAAAGCGTATCCGTGATCGGCAGTTTGATGATCCCCATTTGTGTGTCCTTAGAGACATGGTGCAGTGAGGAGGTGCCAAGTAGGTTACCTTTGATGCGGACGGAGTTTTGAGATTGCAGGGGCGAGTTTGTGTGCCCAATGTGGATGGGCTTCGAGAGTTGATTTTAGAGGAGGCCCATCGCTCCAGGTACTCTATTCATCCGGGCACCACGAAGATATATCAGGATTTGCGACAGCATTATTGGTGGCATAGAATAAAGAAGGATATTGTGCATATGTGGCTTGTTGTTTGAATTGTTAGCAGGTTAAGTACGAGCATCAGAGGTCGGGTGGTTTATTTAAGAGGATTGAGCTTCCCAAGTGGAAGTGGCAGCGGATTACTATGGATTCTGTTACTGGGCTTTCGTTAACTCAGAAGAGGTTCGATGCGATATGGGTTATTGTTGATAGGCTGACCAAGTCAGCACATTTCATTCCTGTGGCAGTTTCCTATTCTTCTGAAAGGTTCACTGAGATCTATATTAGGGAGATTGTTCGCCTTCATGGTGTGCCCGTGTCTATCATTTTGGATCAGGGTAGGTAGTTTACCTTGCGCTTCTGGAGAGCGGTGCAGCGAGAGTTGGGCACACGAGTAGATTTGAGCACAACATTTCATCTCCAAACGGACGGTCAGTCCGAGCGGACTATTCAGATTCTAGAAGATATGCTTCGAGCTTGTGTTATTGACTTTAGGGGTTCGTGGGATCAGTTCTTGCCTTTAGTGGAGTTTACCTACAACAACAGCTACCAGTCGAGCATCCAGATGGCTCCTTCTGAGGCTTTATATGGTAGGCGATGTCGGTCTCCGATTAGATGGTTTGAGCCGGGAGAGGCTCGGTTGTTAGGTACGGATTTGGTTCAGAAGGCCTTGGACAAGGTCAAGATCATTCAGGATAGGCTTCGTTTAGCTCAGTCTAGGCAAAAGAGCTATGCAGATCGTAAGGTTTAAGACATAGCTTTCATGGTTCGTGAGCGGGTATTGCTCCGAGTGTTGCCTATGAAGGGCGTGATGAGGTTTGGGAAGAAGGGCAAGCTTAGCCCTATGTTCATCGGTTCGTTTGAGATTCTTGACCGAGTGGGAGAGGTGGCTTATAGACTTGCATTGCTGCCTAGCTTATCAGCCGTGCAACTAGTTTTTCATGTGTCTATGCTTCGGAGGTATCACGGCGATGCAGCCCACGTGTTAGATTTCAGCACTATCCAGTTGGACAAGGACTTGTCTTATGAGGAGGAGCCAATGGCTATTTTAGATTGGTAGATTCGTCAGTTGAGATCTAAGAATTTTCCTTCTGTTCGTGTTCAGTGGAGAGGTCAGCCTCCTGGGGCATCGACCTGGGAGTCCGAGTCCGATATGCGGAGTCGTTATCCCCATCTTTTCCCTGACTCAGGTACTTCTTTCTTTTGTCCGTTCGAGGATGAACGGTTGTTTTAGAGGTGGAGAATGTGATGACCCAAAGGGGTCATCACCTGTTTTTTCATTCATTACGTGCTTCCGAGGCCTTGAAAACCTCACTTTAGTTGCCTCGATTTGCATGTGCAGTCCGGACGCATAGCCGGAAAGCCTAAATGTGAAATTCTGCGAAAAATACTAAAATTTGGTATTAAAATGAATAAGTTTGACCTTGGTCAACATTTTGGGTAAACGAACTCGGACCCAGACCCGGACCCGTGATTTGACGATTTCGGAGGGTCCGTAGAAAAATATGGGACTCGCGCGTATGCCCGGAATCGAATTTCGAGGTTCCAAGCCCGAGAAATGAATTTTTGAGTAAAATTATTTTTCTGAAATTATTAAGGAAAAATTAAAATGAAAATTGATTAGAACGTGTTGGTATCTGGCCCGTATTTTTGTTCCGGCTCTTGGTACAGGTCTTATATGTGTTAAGAGATGTTTCTGTGAAGTTTGGTTGATATTGGACGTCGTTTGATGTGTTTCAGACTTAAAACTCTAAATTTGAAAGTTAATGAAGTTTGAGGAAAAACTAGTGATTTTGAGTTTGATTCGTTTTTTTTTGATGTTATTTTTGGCGATTTGATCGCATGGTTAAGTTTGTAGGATGTTGTTGAGTTATTTCATGTGTTTGGTTAGGAGCCCCTAGGGCTCGGGTGTGATTCGGATGTGTTTCGGGACGGTTTTCGCCTTAGGAAAATTGCAGGTCTGGGGTTCTGATATTTTGTAATATGCGATCGCATAGGCATCATCGTGATCGCATAGTGTAAGCTTAGGTGCCCAGTGTTTTGCCCTATACGATCACATAGTACTATCCACGATCGCGTACCTTAGCCCCACTTCATTTTGTGCGATCGCATTCCACTTCTGCGATCGCGTTTCATTAAACCCAAACCTGGAGTGCACAGTCCTTTTTTCTATGCATTCGCAGCACCCTGTCCGCGATCGCAAAGGCCAACCTCCCTATCCCTATGCGATCGCATGAGCTTCTTCGCGATCGCATAGAGTTTTTTTCTGCCCAGTTATTTTAAATTCCAGAAACAGTAGCTACGGGATTTCTCTATGTTTTCATAAAAACCTTTCTTTTCCAAGCACTTAGGCGTCTATTAAAGCAATTCTTCATCAAGACCTCCTGGGTTATATATATATATATGTCTACCAAAATTAATATATATATATATATATATATATATATATATATTAATTTTGGTAGACATTACGTTCTTCTATGTGATCGCATTGATACTTCCGCGATCGCATAGAGCAATTTTCGCCCAGTTCTTTAAAAGTCCCAAAATAGAACTATTTTGGGAGTTCTCAAATTTTTCACGAACTCCCTCTTCTCCAAGGTCCATAGGCGTCCATTGATAATTCTTAGCTTGTTTCCTTCCATTTCCTTCAATATCTAATGAAATTCTAGGCCTAAAACATGTAATTAAGGGTAGAAATTAGGGAATTGGATAGAGTTAGGGCTTTCCATTTTTTCTTGATTTAGACCTCGTTTTGAGGTCGAATTTGAGAATAAATTATATATTCGGGCTCATGGGTGAATGAGGTATTTGATTTTGGTCCGAACCTTGTGTTTGACCAAGCGGGCCCAGGGGCGATTTTGGAATTTTTGGAAAGAAAGCTTGGAAATCTATAACTAGTCATTGGGTTTGATTTGTTTAGCATATATTGATATTATAAAGTCATTATTGTATAGATTTGATTGAGTTGGAGCCGAATTTGAGAGGGAAAGCGGTTGTTGTGGATTGATTTAGCCGTGGAAGTTGAGGTAAGTGTTTGGTTTAACCCTAGCTTGAGGAAATAGGAGTTGAGTCTTATTTGATACTTGCTAATTGTAGAGTACGATGTATAGGCATGGTGACGAGTATCTATACATTGGTGTCTATCATGACCGTGAGTCCTTATTTTGCAAATAGTTGGGATTATTGTTATATTTTCCATGCTTAATTGATGACTTCTATATGTTATAAAGATCTTGGGAAAGGAAACTCTGATCTTTAAACTTCGTGGAGCGTTGGCTCGAGTAAAAAATTCAAATTGAGAAGCTATATGAGATAAGTAAACCCTTGGAGCATTGGCTCAAATGATAATATGCACTATGAGATGAAAGTGAAAGAAAGAGAAAGAGGTAATGATTTATTCCTTTGCCGGGACGTAGTTGATTATTGATGTTGTGCCCTTGTCGGATTTTTAATTGTTTGCTTGTATTCCCTTGCCAGGATTTCCATTATTGTTTTATTATTTCCCTTGCCCTTGTTTGTGATTATTATTTGGGTGAGGAAGAGTGTTAAAGCACGAAGGGTGATGCCGTGCATTTTTTGCTTCTTGTGAGGAAAGAGTGTAAAGCACGAAGGGTGATGCCGTGCATTGTTTGTCTATTGTGAGGAAATGAGAGTAAAGCACGAATGGTGATGCCGTGCCGCACGATGTGCCATTCCATTCCAATTCTATTGATTAAATGTGAGGTATGAGAGTAAAATCATGAAGGGTGATGCCGTGCACATTGATATACTATAGTTTGGGTGAGTATGAGAGTAAAATCACGAAGGGTGATGTCGTGCACTTGTTGATCTCTGTTTCTTGTTGTTGTATGAGTTGTGCTTTTCCTTTGTATCAGTCAGATTATACTTGAAACTGCTATCTCCCCACTGCATGTTCCCCTCCCATATTATTTACTTGTCGTGTATTTCGATTCCTTTGTATATATATAATTGCATAGATTTATGTGGTAGTCCAGTCTGGCCTCGTCACTACTTCGCCGGGGTTAGGCTAGACACTTACCAGCACATGGGGTCGGTTATGCTGATACTACACTCTGTGCTATTTTGCACAGATCCATGTTTCGGACAGCAGCAACAGCATTAGTGTGGGAGTAGGCCTTCAGTCCAGCGAGACCCGAGGTAGTCTTGCAGGCGTCCGCAGGCCCGGTGCCTCCCTTATCTTCTCTTTTTGTCTGTTATCTCATTATGTCGAGACAAACAGTTTGTGTTTCTTTCAGACGATATAGTTCGTGAGTACAGTGACACCAGTCTTGGGTAGAGAATTTTGTTAAACTTTCCGCATTTCTATTCAGTTTTATATAATGCTAAGATTTTCGCTTATTATTGAATTTTGTTGCTTTTATATTTTTGCCGTCAATTGTTAAAATGTGTTAGATCATTAATGGAAAGGTAATTAAAATTGGCTTGCCTTGCTCATTAGTACGCATCATCACGACTCCTGAGGGTGAAAAATTCGGGCCGTGACACATTCCGGATGCGCTCCCAAGTCCAAAATCATCTAACGGTGCCAACCAAATCATAACAATCCGAATCCGAGATCGAATTCTAAAATGTCCAAACTTGATCAAACCTTTCAAATTTAAAGCTTCTAGCTGAGAATCATTTTTCTGAATCAATTTCGAATAACCTGAAAACCAAAACCGACGATTCACATATATACAAACAAAAACTATCAAACTCTTAAATATATGAAGGCTTATTTAAAAAGAAGTGATTAAATGTAAGAAATTAATTTAAGTACTTCTTTGAAAAATAATAAAGGTCCAAGCATATGTAAATATCTCTATAATTTATAATAAAATTTGAATCTTATAAATTAATATCCCAAAATAACAAGTTTCAATAAAAAATGAGTTTGATAAATATAAGAAGTCAATTGATAAGTCTCGAGGCTACAAATAGGCATAAAATGATCTATTATTGAAAATTATTTTTTGCATTTTAGTTTTTGTTATTTGAATGTTAATTAGCACTTTAATTTGTATACACTTACTATTTTTATATCATTTTGGAAAAATCTAACTTTTATAGTAATTACTTTTTCATAAACTAATATGTATTGTTAGGCCCTTATTTTTGTCTTTGAAATAAAAATATTGACCTAAAGTTTTTGGTAAATACCACTATTGCAGTGATAACCTCAATTGTATGACAAAAGTTATAGTTGACTAGGAGTACATTAGTTTATTGTCTCTATATTTGTGGTTATTACTTTTGTCATCAAAATTCACAAATAGTCATAATTATTAATAAGTAAACTATTTTCTTTCTTTTTAATTATAATTAGAAGTAAAAATATTTATTTAGAAACAAGATTTTATTTTAAGTATATAATGTTACTAAAAGATTACTATTGTTATAACAAGTCTCACGTCATCGAAAAAATTAATGGTTAACTATAAAAAAAAATCATAACAATAAATATGTGGTTATATCATTTCATCATGGCAAATAATTGTAGCTATTAAACTAATTATTATAATATTTTTTTTAGAAGTTGAAGCAAAGGTAGTATTTAGTAACATTTTATTTTAAATAATTTAATGTGGCTAAAAGATTAGTTTTGCTGCATTAAGTTTCATCTTGAGGGAAAAAACTAATGATTTGCTACAAAATTCCATCTTAGAAATAAAATTGTGGCTAATTTAACTTATACCACCACGACCCTTCATAACTTGAGGCAAAAATATTCATTTAGCGACTGTATTTCATTTCAAATAATTTACTATGGCGAAAAGGTTACTATTGATTTAATACGTACCAACTTGTGGCAAAAAATTAATGATTAGCTACAAAATTTCACCATAGCATTAAATTCGTGGCTATATCATTTAACTACTACTATAACTTTTTTTAAGTTGAAGCAAAAATATTCATTTACCTATAATATTTTGTTTAAAATAATTTATTGTAGCTAAAAAGTTACTATTTCTACAATAACTTCTTACGCATGACAAAAATTTATGATTAACTACGAAATTTTATTGTAGCAAAGAATTTGTAGCTATTTAAGCATTTTTTGCCATTAAGGGTAGCAAATATAGCAAATACGTGGAATTAGCTTTGCCAATTTAATATTTGTAGCTAAGAAATTTTACGTTTTGGAAGCAGCCATAAATATTACTAGGCATTAGCCATGATTTTTAAATTCATAACTAAGATTTCGTAGCTATAAATACATAATGTTGTAGTGCCTCAAAAAATCGAGCGAAGTGCAATTTATCAAAGTGATTGGTCCGGTTGTTACATTAGTTTTAAACTACCGAATATTTAAGTGCTGCCTGTTTAGGTTTATTAGGAGTCTTTAGTTTTCTCTTTGTTTAGGACAGGATACTTTATTGTGTGGCTATTTTGTGATGTGTAGGACTCTTTAGTCTTTAGTTTGTTTAAAATTTTTACGTGTGTCTGTCACAACTCATTTTGCCTAAATAGGTCATGATGGCACCTAACACCATAGTTAGGCCAGCCAACTGCGAAATTATAATTTACGTCTCTATTTTTCAATAGTTAACCATAATTAACCGAATCAGTTATACTTACATTTTTCAAGTAAATAAAGAAAATTAGCAAAATCATAAAGTACTGACATGGTCGTACAAATCCCAAAAAAAAATGAACATTCTCTACAGTGTGTGCCAGAACCCGGTGTCACTAGCTATGGGCGACCAGTAGAGTATACACAAAAAAAATATTCAAAACACTGTCCTACTGTCTGAATCAGAATAGACAGAAAATCATAAATATAGGAAAGGGACTCCTTCGACTGCGGATCGGCATGAGAAAGAAGGCAGCTCACCGTAGAAGTCCCAGAAAGTGTTCACTGATATGCACCCGAGTGATGTCCGGATCCACCTGCCTCAAACCCTGTACAATTAAGTACAGAAGTATAGTATGAGTACACAAACAATGTGTACTCAGTAAGTATCCCGTCTAATCTCGAAGAAGTAGAGACGAGAGGTCGACTCGACACTTACTAAGGTCAATTAATATATATATATATATATATATATATATAAAAGTGTGAAATGCATGACCAAACATGGAAAATTTACAAGTAACGGCCAGTTATAGCATGTAGTATAAGTCAAGAATATTACAACATCAAGATTATAATTTATCAAATGAGAAAATGGCAAAGTGAAGTGTATATAAGCTTTTCCACAATTAGCATGCGCACATAATACCGAGGCGACGACCCGAACCAACAAAAATAAGTGTGCACTTGTCGAGGGTCGACGGCGCGCCTATAGATGCATCTATTCATACCGAGGCGTTCGGCCCGATCCACAAATAAGAATAAAATATCAAGTTCACATACATGTCACATAATGGTCAAAAATACCAAATCAATCATGATCAACCATAGAAATAAGCTCGTCTCCACATTTTTTTTAGTCTCTAATGCATACTAGGTGTTCATGACAACAATTTAACATAGCGGATATATTTAATAGGCATGATGTTGGTCCTAAGCTACTCGGATATCTAACCTTCTTTTTATTTTAAAGGCATATAGTGCGTTCTCGCTTTCAGGGGGAATTCAAGTCAAAATCTAGTACAAGGAGGAAGCATAGTAGTAGCTACGCACGGGCTCCCGTCACCTAACGCGTGCGTAGTCCCCGCATGTAGCAACAAGTACTCAACACAAAA
Source organism: Nicotiana glauca (assembly GCA_026770625.1). Lineage (NCBI taxonomy): Eukaryota > Viridiplantae > Streptophyta > Magnoliopsida > Solanales > Solanaceae > Nicotiana > Nicotiana glauca. The sequence goes on along the minus strand of MU765995.1, from coordinate 83,634 downwards.
CCTAAGGGGACAATTTCCTCTTACAAGGTTAGAAAGGAGACTCACCTCGCTCCGAAGCGCTCTTTCAATCACAAGAGTAGGCTCCAAGATCAATTCGAAGACGAACAAGCACCAACTAGTTTAAATAAGGCAAGAACCAATCAATAAATGCTCACAAGGTTTAATTCTAGCTAAGTAAGTGATTTCCCAACCTTTCCCGCAAGTTTACTAAATTCCGACCCCGAGCCCACGTGCCCAAATTCCGAGACTTTTGAAGAAATTATTCTCTATAACCTAAGGATTACTAATATGTAAATTTCTGTCCATTACATAACTAATTAGGTGGTTAAATTATTATTTTACCAACACCCTAGGTCTAGTCCTAACCCTTGATTTTATTTGATGTTTTTGCGTTAAATCTACCTAAGGTCCATGTATTTAACCTAAGAGTGTGTGGGGATTACTTACCTTGTGATGTTGTGTTGAAACCCTCTCTTTGAAAGCTCCAAAATCACCCCAAAATCGGATAAGAAATGGGATAGAAGGGTTGGAGTTCGTATCAAATGAACTCCACTGGCCCAGCGACTTTCGCTTTTGCGGGCTCGTTTCCGCACCTGCGGACACCGCTTATGCGGTATTTTAGCCGCTTCTGCGGTTCAGGGGGAAGTTGACCAGACCGCTTCTGCGGTCGCCTGTTCGCACAGGCGGGACCGCTTCTGCGGTCCCAAGGCCGCATTTGTGATCCCCCTTCCCTTCTCCGTTTTCCGCTTCTGCGGTAGAATGGCCGCTTATGCGGTCACCGCTTCAGCGGTCAAGGAGCCGCAGAAGCGGTTATGACAGAAGCAGCAGAATATGTTTCTTTTCAAAGTCCGACTTCGCTTAAACCTTGACCATTTGACGCTCGGGGCTCCCGAGCCCCATCCGAACATACCGACAAGTCTGAAATCACAAGGTGGACCTAGTCAAACCTTCGGAACACCCAAAACACCATTAATTCAAGGAATCAGACCCCAAAACCAATTGATCAAATTTAAAGGACTTCAAGTTCTTAATTTCCTACCAACGGGTCAAAACGCCCTTAAACTGCTCGGATTGACACCCAACTTTGCGGGTAGGTCTTCTATGATATTACGGACTAGTACCAAGTTTCGGAATCGAAATTCGAACTCGATATCTATGAAAAAATTAATTTCTTAGTTTATTTAAATCTTTGAAACTTAAACTTAACAAGTTTTACATAAAATTCCATTACTCGAGCTAGGGACCTCAGAATTCGATTTCGGGCATACGCCCAGGTCCCATATTTTCCCACGGACCCTCAGAAATTGCCGGATCGCAATTCCGGGTCCGTTTTCCCAAAATGTTGATCGAAGTCAAACTTGGCCTTTTTAAGGAGACTTAAAGAAGCAACTAGGCTTATTCTTGCCCGAAATTCTTCTAACTTCCGATCCACCCGCCCCCGCAAGTCAGAATTTAGCTAAAGCAAATGCGGAAAGTATTATTTAAGGGAACAGGGTTCGAAAATGCAAAACGACCAGTTGGGTCGTTACATTCTCCACCTCTCAAACAAACGTTTGTCAGCGAACGGATATAGAAAAGTACCTGGACTACTGAATAAGTGGGGATATCGGCTCCGCATGTCCTCCTCGGACTCCCAGGTCGCCTCCTCGACCGGTTGGCCCCTCCACTGGACTCTCACTGCAAAAACCCTCTTGGACCTTAGCTGGCGGTCTTGCCAATCAACAATGGCAACTGGCTCCTCTTCGCAACACAAACTCTCATCTAACCGAATGGTACTGAAATCCTACACATGTGAATAGTCGGCATGGTATTTCCAGAGCATCGATACATGGAAGACTGGATGGACTCCTGATAAACTGGGAGGTAGTGCAAGCTCATAGGCAACCTCCCCAACTCGCCTCAACACCTCAAAGGGGCCAATAAACCTTGGGCTTAGCTTGCCCTTCTTCCCAAATCTCATAATGCCCTTCATGGGCGAAACCTTCAGGAGGACTTTCTAACCAACTGCAAATGATACATCACGCGCCTTCTGATCCGCGTAGCTCTTCTGCCTGGACTGAGCTGTGCGGAGCCTCTTATGAATCAACTTTACCTTATCCAAGGCATCCTGGACCAAATCTGTACCAAGAAACTTAGCCTCACCAGGTTCAAACCATCCGATAGGAGAACGACAACGCTGACCATACAATGCCTCATACGGGGCCATCTCTATGCTGGACTGATAACTGTTATTATATGAAAACTCCGCCAAGGGTAAGAACCGATCCCACTGCCCTCCAAAGTCGATCACACATGCTCTAAGAATATCCTCTAATATCTGAATTGTCCGCTCCGACTGTCCGTCGGTCTGAGGATGAAATTCCGTACTAAGCTCCACGCGGGTCCCCTACTCACTTTGGACAGCTCTCTAGAAATGGGAAGTGAACTGAGGGTCTCTGTCTGATATGATGGAAACCGGCACACTGTGCAATCTCACTATCTCGCGAATGTAAATCTGAGCATATCTCTCTGCCGTATAGGTAGTCGCCACTGGGATGAAATGGGCAGACTTGGTCAATCTATCCACAATAACCCACACTGAATCAACCTTCCGTTGAGTCTGCAGCAACCCAACCACGAAATCCATATTGATGCGCTCCCACTTCCATTCCGGAATGGGCATCCGCTGAAGTAGGCCACCTGGCCTCTGGTGCTCATGCTTGACCTGCTAGCAATTCAAGCATCTAGCTGCATACTCCGCAATGTCCTTCTTCATCCTCCGCCACCAGTAATTCTGCCTCAAGTCACGGTACATCTTCGTAGCACCTGGATGAATGGAGTACCTCGAACTGTAGGCCTCCTCTAGAATCCTCTCCCTCAAGACATCAACATTAGGAACACACACTCGGCCTTGAAGCCGTAACACACCATCCTCGCCAATAGAGACCTCCTTGGCCCCTCCCTGTAGTACCGTCTCCCTGAGATTTGCCAAATATAGATCGTCGAGCTGGCGAGCCTTAATCTCTCCCAATAATGAAGACTGAGCAACCACACATGCTAGGACCCGACTGGGCTCTGAAATATCCAACCTCACAAGTCTGTTAGCCAAGGACTGAACATCCAAAGCTAATGGTCTCATCTCCGCATGAATGAATTCCAAACTACCCATGCTTTCCGCCTTCCTGCTCAAGGCATCTGCAACCATATTTGCCTTGCCTGGATGATAAAGAATGGTAATGTCAAAATCTTTCAGCAACTCAAGCCACCTGCGCTGCCTCAAATTAAGGTCCCTCTGCTTGAACAAATGCTGCAGGCTGCGATGATCTGTATAAACCTCACATGACACCCCATATAAATAATGCCTCCATATCTTAAAAGCATGAACAATCGCCGCCAACTCTAGATCGTGCACTGGGTAATTTTTCTCATGAACCTTCAGCTGACGAGAGGCATATGCAATAACTCGCCCCTCCTGGATCAATACACATCCCAAGCCAACGCGATAAGCATCGCAATATACTGTATATGTACTTGAACCGGAAGGCAATACAAGAACTGGTGTCGTGGTCAAAGCTGTCTTGAGCTTCTGGAAGCTCTCCTCACAATCATCGGACCAATAGAATGGGGCCCCCTTTTGGGTCAATCTGGTCAGAGGTGATGCAATGGATGAGAATCTCTGCACAAATCGCCGATAATAACCTGCTAACCCCAAGAAGCTCCTGATCTCGGTCACTGAAGCAGGATGTGGTGAACTCTGAACTACCTCAATCTTCTTCGGATCTACCTTAATACACTCTCCTGACACTATATGCCCCAAGAATGCCACTTACTCTAGCCAAAACTCACACTTGGAGAACTTAGCATAAAGTTTCTGCTTTCGCAAGGTCTGAAGCACTACCCTCAAATGCTGCTCGTGCTCCCCAAGGCTACGTGAGTATATCAAGATGTCATCAATGAAGACAATGACAAAAGAATCAATAAAGGGCCTGAACACTCTGTTCATCAGATCCATAAACGCCGGTGGAGCATTAGTCAAGCCAAATGACATCACCAGAAACTCGTAGTGGCCATACCTCGTCCTGAATGCAGTCTTCGGAACGTCTGAATCCCGAATATTCAGTTGATGATATCCTGACCTCAGATCAATCTTTGAAAACACTTTAGCTCCCTGCAACTGGTCGAACGAATCATCAATACGGGGCAATGGATACTTGTTCTTGATGGTGACCTTGTTCAACTGGCAGTAATCAATGCACATCCGCATAGTCCCATCCTTCTTCTTCACGAACAGCACTGGTGCACCCCACGGCAATACACTGGGCATGACAAACCCCTTTGCTAACTGCTCCTTCAGCTCCTTAGGAGTCATACGGTATAGTGGAATAGATATAGGCTGAGTGCCTGGGGCCATGTCGATATAGAAATCAATATCACGATCCGAAAGCATGCCAGAAAGATCAGAAGGAAAAACATCGGCGAACTCCCGGACTACTGGCACTGAATCAATCGTCGGAGACTCTGCAGTGGTGTCTCGAACATAAGCTAAGTAGGACAAACACCCCTTCTCAACCATGCATTGAGCCCTCAAAAAGGAAATAACCCTGCTAGGTGTATCCACAGTGGAGCCCCTCTACTCCAGTCTCGACAACCCTGGCATCACTAAAGAAACAGTCTTGGCATGGCAATCTAGAACAGCGTGATATGGGGATAACCAATCCATGCCCAGGATAACCTCAAAGTCGATCATATCGAGCAACAGGAGATCTGCCCTAGTCTCAAAACCATAGAAAGTAACCACAAAAGACCGGTAGACCCGATTCACAACCACAGATCTGCCCACAGGAGTGGACACATGAACAGGAACACCCAATAGCTCAGGAGAAGTGGCCAGGAAACGAGCAAACAGAGATGATACATATGAATATGTGGACCCTGGATCAAATAATACTGATGCATCTCTACCACCGATGGAAATAATACCTGTGATGACGGCATCTGAGGCTAATGCATCCGGCCTAGCCGGGAGAGCGTAGAATCTAGCTGGAGCTCCGGCTGCCTGATCTCCACCTGACCGAGGAGTAGCTGGCTGACCTCTCCCTGTCTGGCCTCCACCTCTGGATCGGCCTCTACCACTCTGCCCTCCACTTCTAGATGACTGGGCCGCTGGTGCTGGAGTCGTGGGCTGTTGACCCTGCTATACTGCCTTGCCCCTAAGCGTGGGGCAATATCTCCTCATGTGGCCCGGATCGCCACACTCAAAACAGCATGGTGCGACGGCCTGCTGTCCTGATGACTGTCCCTGCTGGCTCGTAGATCCCGTGGGAGGAGCCTGGATAGCCGGTGGACGATATGAAGTCTCTGGCATAGCACTGAAGTAGGGACCAGAAGAACTGAGGACCTGAATACCCACTGGTAGAACCCTGAATAGCTGGCGGGCGGTAGGAACTCTCCGGCCTGGCACTGAAATAGGGGCGTGCTGGAGCACCCCGGGCGGGAGGTGGTGGTGCTGAAGATGGGGGACTACTGGGTTGACCCCTCCCAAACTGACCTCTGCCCCTAGCTGGGGCACCTTTGAACTCTCCAAGGAATCTGGCTCTCTTGTCCTGCTGCATCTGCTCCCTACCCCTCTGACGATAACCCTCAATCCGGCGAGCAATCTCGACCACAAGCAGATACTCTGTACCCATCTCTACCTCTCGGTATATCCCCTATCGAATACTGGGCTGCAATCCGGCGACAAACCTCCGCACTTTCTCTGCATCTATCGAAAGTATCATGAGTGCATGGCGAGATAACTCAGAAAACCTCGCCTCGTAGTCGCTCATNTCAAGCTGAAAAGTAGTGAAGTCAACTCCATGTGACTCCAATATCCTCATAGCGTGCAGTCTGTCCCTGCACCTGTCAATGAAATCCTGAGCGTCCTCATGACGCTCGCCTCCAAAGACTGGGGAGTGAAGTCTGGTCCATCTGTCTAGTAACTTCTGCGGATCATACTCCACAACTGGCCTAGGCTGGGGTACAGCTGTTGTAACTGGCTGAACCCCCTCTGCGGGCTGGGCACCCGGAGTCTGATATACTGCTGCTGCATGAACTGGAGTCTGAACAGTAGGGGTCTGTGCTCCCCCTCCTGCCTGCGAAGCTGCTGGGTCTGCTGGAAATAAACCAGCCTGAGTCATGGTGTCCATGAACCGAAGCATACGGCCCATTACCTCCTGAAATCCCGGCACAGTCATGAAATTCGCCAGAGTAGGCACGGCTGCAGGCGCCTCGCCCTGCTCCTCAGTAGTGGCTTCCTCCACAGGGTCTGCTGGTGGCGCAAATGGAATAGCTCTTGGGCGCCCTCGTCCCTTACAACGGGAGGGTGCCCTCCTCCGGCCTCTACCTCGGCCTCTGGCAATGGGGGGAGCAGCTCCTCCCGGGTCCGGAACGTCGGCGGCACGGGTTCTCACCATCTGTGAGAGAATAAAAGAGGAAACTTTAGCACACTGACCCTTGCACGATGAAGAATGAATAAAGAGTAGTCTTTCCTAACACCCTATGGCCCCTTGAAGATAAATACAGACGTCTCCGTACCAATCTACAAGACTCTATTAGGTTTGCCCGTAACTTGTGAGACCAACGTGAACCTAGTGCTCTGATACCATGTTTTCATGACCCATTTAGCCTAAATAGGTCATGATGGCGCCTAACACCATAGTTAGGCCAGCCAACTGTGAAATTATAATTTACGTCTCTATTTTTCAATAGTTAACCATAGTTAACCGAATCAGTTATACAAACATTTTTCAAGTAAATGAAGAAAACTAGCAAAATCATAAAGTACTGACATGGTCGTACAAATCCCAAAAAAAATGAACATTCTCTACAGTGTGTGCCATAACCCGGTGTCACTAGCTACGGGCGACCAGTAGAGTATACAAAAAAAATATACAAAACACTGTCCAACTGTCTGAATCAGAATAGACAGAAAATCATAAATACACGAAAGGGACTCCTTCGACTGCGGATCGGCATGAGAAAGACGGCAGCTAACCGTAGAAGTCCCAGGAAGTGCTCACTGATATGCACCCGAGTGATGTCCGGATCCACCTGCCTCAAACCCTGTACAATTAAGTACATAAGTGTAGTATGAGTACATAAACAACGTGTACTCAGTAAGTATCCCGTCTAATCTCGAAGAAGTAGAGACGAGAGGTCGACTCGACACTTACTAAGGTCAATTAATATATATATATATATATATATGTAGAGACGAGAGGTCGACTCGACACGTACTAAGGTCAATTAATATATATATATATATATATATATATATATATATATATATTTAAGTGTGAAATGGCATGATCAAACATCGAAATTTTACAAGTAACGGCCAGTTATAGCATGTAGTATAAGTCAAGAATATTACAACATCAAGTTTATAATTTATCAAATGAGAAAATGGCAAAATGAAGCTTATATAAGCTTTTACACAATTAGCATGCGCACGTAATACCGAGGCAACGGCCCGAACCAACAAAAATAAGTGTGCACTTGCCGAGGGTCGACGGCGCGCCTATAGATGCATCTATTCATACCAAATCAATCATGATCAACCATAGAAATAAGCTCATCTCCACATTTTTTTAAGTCTCTAATACATACTAGGTGTTTATGACAACAATTTAACATAACAGATATATTTAATAGGCATGATGTAGGTCCTAAGCTACCCGGATATCTATCATAGTAGTAGCTACGCACGGGCTCCCGTCACCTAACGCGTGCATAGTCCCCGCATTTAGCAACAAGTACTCAACACAAAACCTAAGGGGACAATTCCTTGTTACAAGGTTAGAGAGGAGACTCTCCTCGCTCCGAAGCGCTCTTTCAATCACAAGACTAGGCTCCAAGCTCAATTCGAAGCCGAACAAGCACCAACTAGTTTAAATATGGCAAGAACCAACTAATAAATGCTCACAAGGTTTAATTCTGGCTAAGTAAGTGATTTCCCAACCTTTCCCGCAAGTTTACTAAATTCCGACCTCGGGCCCATGTGCCAGAATTCCGAGACTTTCGAAGAAATTATTCTCTGTAACCTAAGAATTACTAATACGTAAATTTTTGTCCATTACATAACTAATTAGGTGGTTAAATTATAATTTTACCAAAACCCTAGGTCTAGTCCTAACCCTTGATTTTATTTGATGTTTTTGCATTAAATCTACCTAAGGTCCATGTATTTAACCTAAGAGTGTGTGGCGATTACTTACCTTGTGATGTTGTGTTGAAACCCTCTCTTTGAAAGCTCCAAAATCACCCCAAAATCGGATAAGAAATGGGAGAGAAGGGTTGGAGTTCGTATCAAATGAACTCCACTGGCCCAGCGATTTTTGCTTTTGCGGGCTCGTTTCCGCACCCGTGGAGACCGCTTATGCGGTATTTTAGCCGCTTCGGCGGTTCAGGGGGAAGTTGACCAGACCGCTTCTGCAGTCGCCTGTTCGCACAGGCGGGACCGCTTTTGCGGTCCCAAGGCTGCACCTGCGATCCCCCTTCCCTTCTCCCTTTTCCGCTTCTGCGGTAGAATGGCCGCTTATGCGGTCACCTTTTCTGCGGTCAAGGAGCCGCAGAAGCGGTTATGACAGAAGCAGCAGAACATGTTTCTTTTCAAAGTCCGACTTCGCTCAAACCTCGACCATTTGACGCTCGGGGCTCCCGAGCCCTGCCCGAACATACCGACAAGTCTGAAATCACAAGGCGGACCTGTCGAACCTTTGGAACACCCAAAACACTATTAAGTCAAGAAATCGGACCCCAAAACGAATTGAACCAATTTAAAGGACTTCAAGTTCTTAATTTCCTACCAACGGGTCAAAACGCCCTTAAACTGCTCGGATTGACACCCAACTTTACGGGTAGGTCTTACATGATATTACAGACTTGTACCAAGTTTCAGAATCGAAATCCGAACCCGATACCTATAAAAATAATAATTTCTTAGTTTATTTAAATCTTTGAAACTTAAACTTAAAATTTTTACATAAAATTCCATTACTCGGGCTAGGGACCTCGGAATTCGATTCCGGGCATACGCCCAGGTCCAATACTTTCCCACAGACCCTCAAAAATTGCCGGATCGCGATTCCGGGTCTGTTTTCCCAAAATATTGACCGAAGTCAAACTTGGCCTTTTTAAGGAAACTTAAAGAAGCAACTAGGCTTATTCTTGCCCGAAATTCTTCTAACTTCCGATCCACCCGCCTCCGCAAGTCACAATTTAGCTAAAGCAAATGCGGAAAGTATTATCTAAGGGAACGGTGATCGAAAATGCGAAACGACCAGTCGGGTCGTTACAATGTCCTTTCTTTATGTAGATATTCATAAGTTTATATTAGTGCTGCAAATCGCATAAAATTTTCAGATTGATGCAAGCAGGTTAGACATTTTATTAGAGAATAATGATCTCAATATTTATTTTTTGTAATTGCACAAGCTTGATTAGTTTTGATATGTAATTCATCTTTAACTATGTTCGTTGGGTTTTTAATATTATGTTATTCTTTTATATTGCGAATCGCATGAATTGCAGACTGATTAACTGTTGGGGTTTTGTGTGTATTTAATATATTAAATACATAAAGAGGGTGAATGGGAAATGGAGGGAAATGAAATTTTAAGTTCCCCCCTTGCCAAATGGATATTGTCCAATATTGGAAGAGGAAGATGTTTTTATGGGTATATAAGCAATTGCTCTTCTTCTAGCTCTTAAAGAGTTGAGAAGAAGGCAAGCCTCGCGCCATCATCGCCATCGCTCGCTCGGCTCGACTTCGACTTTGGCTTCGGATTTGGTCAATTGATTGATTAATTTTTTGGACCAAATTTATTTATTAGTAATAAAATATTAACAAAAATATTATTAAATATTTGTTTTAATAACAGAATATTAATATTAAATCCAATTCAATTATCCAAATTTCAGTTTTCTGTTTTTGTAACAGAAAATTAACTACCCTTTAATTTTTCTTCTTTATTTTCCCTCTTTATTGTTGAGTAAATGACCATTTATGTAATGGCATTTATGTTGTGGCCGTTTTCCATAAAAAGTCATTGTGAAGAGTTGCACCTCTTCAGATTTCAGCCCAACTTTGCTATAAATACAACACTATTCTGCTAATAATTTCACTACGATTTTCTAAGTTTCTCCTCCTTCTTCTGCATAGTTTAAACATCAAACAAAGCAATAGTAAGTGTGATTTGCTACCGAACTTTGTGGTCGCTCAACCACTAGAGTTTGAAGTACCACTACACTAGTGTGTAATTCGTTATATCCTGGGAGGAAATAATTCATAACCTGGGTATTAGGAGGGGATTAAATCTTAAGAAAATACTGTGAATTCAGTGGGATCGAATTGGTTTTCTGATATTTAGTTGTTCATTTCTGTTTATGTTCATTTATATTTCCAGAATTATTTTACAAATACAATTTTACTAACAGCCTTAAGGAATTTAATATATTTTATGTATTTGTACTCACTGTTTCTGGAGAGTAAAACCTTTGTGGTTTTGTACTCTATTGGAGATTAAAATCTACGTGATTTTAACGTTTGTGTCATTCTTTTACAAAAATGACTAATGATAATGTGAACCAAGCTGTTCCAATGGTGACAGCTAATGCCTCAACGAGCCGAACGACACCGGCAGCATTGGCACCACCGGAGAAACCCGAAAAATTTTTCGGGATTGATTTCAAACATTGGCAGCAAAGATGTTCTTCTATTTGACTACTCTAAGTCAGCAGAAGTTCATCAAGGAAGATGTTCCTGCGCTGTCCGATGAAACTCGAGAAACTGAATGCTTTCTCGTAATTGAGGCGCGAAAGCATTCAGATTTTTTGTGCAAGAATTATATTCTAGGCGGGCTGGAGGATGCTAAGTATAACGTCTACAGTGGTGTGGAAATGTCAAAAGGACTGTGGACTGCGCTTCAAAAAAAATACAAAACCGAAGGTGCCGGGTTGAAGAAGTTCGTTGCTGCAAAGTTTTTGGACTACAAAATGGTAGATAGCAAGTGTGTTATTACCTAAGTCCACGAATTGCAAGTGATTATTCACTATATCCTTGCTTAAGGTTTAAATCAAATTAATATTGATGTTGAAAGAAGTAATCTTAGTATTTTTACTAACAGAAATTTCATTGAAGGTCTTATCATCAATGAAACATTTCAAGTAGCATCGATGATTGAGAAGTTGCCTTCTTTGTGGAAGGACTTCAAAAACTACTTGAAACACAAACGCAAGGAGATGCCCCTTGATGTTCTCTTTTTTCGGTTGAGAATCGAAGACGATAACAAAGCTAATGAAAAGAGAGGCCGTGGAAACTCAACAATAATGGGCGCAAATATTGTTGAAGAGAATAAAAAGAGGAAGAAGGCTTCTAGACCAAAATACAACCTAAGCAAGAAGTGGTTAAGTGGAAACTGCTACAACTGTTGAAAAACTGGACATAAATCTACGGAGTGTCGTGCTCCGAAGAAGGACAAGAAGAAGGGTCAAGAAAACATGGTTGAAAAGCATGATGATGTTGATGACTTACGTGCCATGCTTTCCGAATGCAACTTGGTGGGCAATCCTAAAGAGTGATGGATTGATTCTAGAGCCACTCGCCATGTTTGTGCTGTTAGAGAAGCTTTTGCTACTTATGCTCCTGTTGGACCCGATGAGATGATTTCTATAGAAAATGCTTCAAAGGCCAAGATTGAAGGATGTGGGAAGATATTTCTCAAAATGACTTCCGACAAAGTGGGGACTTTGAACAACGTCCTTCATGTTCTCGAGATTAGGAAGAATTTAGTCTTTACTGGACTTCTTGTTAAGAATGGTTTTAAATGTATTTTTATTTCAGATAAGGTTGTAATAAGTAAGAATAAAATATTTGTAGGAAAAGGTTACCTCACCGAGGGCCTTTTCAAGCTGAATGTAATGGTTCTTGGAAATAATAATAAAATTTCAGCTTCGTCTTACTTACTTGAGTCAAATGAATTATGGCATATATGTTTGGGTCATGTAAATTATAAAACTTTACAGAAAATGATTAATTTGGAAGTATTGCCTAAGTTTGAATGTGACAAATCAAAATATCAAGTATGTGTGGAATCTAAGTACGTTAAAGGTCCTTATAAGTTGGTTGAAAGGAATGCATATCCTTTAGACTTAATTCACATAGATATTTGTGACATGAAGTCAATACCATCTCGCGGTGGAAAGAAGTATTTCATAACTTTTATTGACGATAGTACTTGATATTGCTATGTTCACTTACTTAATCGTAAAGATAAATCAATAGATGCATTCAAGCAATACAAAAATGAAGTTGAAACGCAACTCAACAAGAAAATCAAATGATAATAAGTGATAGGGGTGGTGAATATGAATCTCCTTTTGAAAAAATATGTTTAGAATATAGAATTATTCATCAAACAACGGCCCCTTACACGCCCCAATCCAATGGGATTGTAGAAAGAATCGTTCATTAAAAGTGTCACGACCCCAAACCGGCCCGGTCGTGATGGCGCCTCTCGTAAAGACAAGGCCAGCCGACACAATACTCACATTAACCCTTTAATCATTGAGAGTCATTTTTAAACCTTTAATTAAAAATAATATTTCATAATATAAGTCTTAAGGAATGGTGCAGAATTAATATACAAGTCCGATATCGGGATGTCACTAGCCATGAGTATCTACTAAGGTCTAAATACAACAAAAACAATAAAAATGTACTAAGTACAGAAATGAAAGTGAGACAGAAGATGCGGTGCTGCGAACGTCGTGTAGCCACCGTGCTAACTCTGATGACTCCGCGTCTGAGCAACTAGCACCTGCTACCGAGTAAGTAATAAGAGTAAATAAATACTGAGCAGTAGGAAACAATGAATCCACATTTTTACATTAGGCTCAATAAGCACAACAGGCTTTCAAATCATAATACGAGTCAATCAACTCATTTTAAATTTAGCTTTTTGGTAAAAATTATTTAAAATACCTTCCAGCAATTTTGGTAGGGGTTCAATATCATTTGTAATAAAAAGGATGAAAACCATAATCGGCCCCTCGGGCAAAACATAGTTCCTAAAACAACCCCTCGGGCAAAACCACAATCATAAACACCTCATAACTTGAAAATCTCAGTGGAAATAACAAATTTCAAATTAGTGATTAAATTCTGAGCATCTCATAAACCCCAGTTTAAATAAAAGTTATTTTAAAATATTTGTTCAACATTTCGACAGAGGCTCAATATAAAAAATGAGTGAAAACAATCACTAAATCAACATATTCGACAGAAACTAACTTCAAGGAGGAGTGAAATCAATAAGTTCATAAACCGGCCTCTCAGGAAAAGCATCACTCATGTGCATGTATATATCTATCACCCCTCGGGCTAGCCTCGTTGTCACTCGTGACTTATCTCTTACCAATCAATACTCACACTCAACATTCATGCTCAATATGTACCATATAGTAACCGCTGCGGCGTGCAGCCCGATCCATATATCTTATCGACGGCGCTCACTGGGGGCGTGCACACTATGGAGGGGCTCCTACAGCCCAAGCGCTACATCACTGCGGTGTGCAGGCTGATCCAACATATCACTGTGGCGTGCAGCCCGATCCATACAAGTATCATTAAGGAGTGCAGCC
>MU765995.1:20203-65407 GCA_026770625.1 Nicotiana glauca | reverse complement strand
TATATATATATATATATATATATATATATATATATATATATATATATATATATATATATATATATATATATATAGACACACACACACACACGCACACACACACACACATATATACATATTGTGGCGGCGTGCAGCCCGATCTATGGATATATAATCCTCAAAACTAGGCCCTTGGCCTCTCTCAGTCATTAACCTCACCATCAGACTCTCAGTCTATCTCAGTCATCAATCTCACAATCAGACCCTCGGTCTATCTCAGTAAAACAAGGAACTTAGCCCAAAACAGTTTCCAAATTTTTAAGAATATAGTGATAACGCCAGATTTGAGTAATAACCAGGTAAAACATGACTGAGAATATGCTTTCAAACAAATCGAACGAGGAAAGATAGCAGAAATGCCCCTAAGGGTCTCAACAAGTCAGAACAAGGCCCCAAACATGGCACACGACTCAAAATATAATAATATCAAACAATTAACTATCAGATACGCATTAAAATAGTCGTTCGGGATGGACTAGGTCACAATCTCCAGCGGTGCTCTACCCCACGCTTGTCATCTAGCGTGTAAGTCACCTCAAAGTAACACCATGATGTGTAATCCGGGGTTTCAAACCCTCAGGACAATATTTACAATCATTACTTACCTCGAACCGGCTAAGTCTCTAGCTGGTGATGCCATTGACCCTCAAATTGGACTCTACGTGCGTCGAATCTACCAAAAATTAGAATGAATTCGTCACAATATGCTAAGGAGACAAAGCCCAAGCGAAAACAAACAGAAAATACAAAAATCCCGAAATTAGCAAAACCCGAGCCCCTGGCCCACTTCTCAAAACTCAGAAATTTTTACATCATTATATTCCTTGTCTCCCCATGTGTTCATACAATTCAAAAATTCTCAAATACGACCCCAAATGATCCTTCAAATCCCAAATCAAAAGTCCAATTTCTCAAGCCCTAGTTCTTCAATTTTTAGGCTTCGTTCCATGATTAATTAGGTAGAATTCACACATGAATTTAGTATTGAGTTAAAAAATCTTACCTCCAGGTGTTCTCTCTTGAATCCCTCTTCAAATCCCCTCAAGAAGCTCCAAAATCGCCCAAAAATGGTGAAAGTTAGCTCCAAAATCGCGGACAAGGGCTATTAAAACATTCTGCCCAGTCTTTAAAAGCCTTTTTCGCGAACGCGGGATGACCATCACGTTCGCGATGAACAAAAACCAGCCATCCACAAAATCTCTATTCGTTTGTGGCACCAGCCTCGTGAATGAAATACACAATTGATACAGAACTACGCGAACGCGGCCCAATGCTCGCGAACACGATGGATAACTTGAATCAAACCCAGTCGACCATTTTCCTTCTATGCGAATGCGGCGTGGACCTTGCGACCACGATGCACAATACTCCACTCCTTCGCGAATGCGTATCCCTCATCGCAATCGCGAAGGCCAATTACTCAACCTCACCAGCTAAGCCTTCGCGAACGCGAGGACCTGCTCGCGAACGCGAAGGCCAAATTTTCCTGAAATCCTTCAACAATTTTCTGCAACTTTTCAAAATAAGAAATGGTCCGATTGACCACTCGAAACTCACCTGAAGCCCTCGGGACCTCAACCAAACATGACAACATATACCATAATATCATACAAACTTGTTCCAACCTTCTGAATACTCAAAACAACATTAAAACATCAAATTTGCATCGGATTCAAGCCTAAGAATCCGCAAAATCTTCTAGATTACGCTTTTGATAAAAAATCCAACCAAACCACGTCTGAATGACCAAAAATTTTGCACACAAATCCCAACTTACATGAAGGAACTACTTCAACTTCCGGAATTTCATTCCGAACTCTATATCAAAATCTCACCTATCGATCGGAAAACGCCAAAATCTCAATTTTCCCAATTTAAGCCTAAACCCTCAACGGACTTCCAAAATGCATTTCGATCACGCTCCTAAGTCCTAAATCACCTGGCGGAGCAAACCAAATCATAAAAATTCCGATCTGATACCATATACAAACAAGTCAAATCTTGATCAAACCTTTCAAATTTCAAGTTCATCTGAGAACTGTTTTCTTCCAAATACATTCCGATTAAACTGAAAACCAAAACAAATGGCTTACATAAGTCATAATACATCACATGGGGCAAGTCATGCCCGAGAACTGGCGATCAAAGTGCAAAAGCTCAAAACGACCGGTCGGGTCGTTACATCCTCCCCCACTGAAACACACGTTTGTCCTCGAACGTGCCCTGAGTTGTTCAAAAAGTCAACCAATCGCTGACTAACCTTACCATACCCATACTCGGGGGTGATCCCATGTCACCCTATCTCACATAGGTTTGATAACACAACATAACTAAAATTTCACAATCCATCCTAGTCCATAAACCATAGAACCACATTTCTGCTTATTAAATCCTCAATACGATCAGAATCTTGAATTTATACTGTTAATAAGTCCAAACAAGCTGTAACAAACCATATCTGCTATCTCAGGCACAATCACATGATATACCACCTAACTCAACACTCGCAACATTAACTTCTAATCACAGCAGCTGCACCTAACAATCGAATACCGATATTAAACCTCTTAACAACGAAAGTCTCCTTGCAACACTTCCATATACTGCCAATGATAAAGAAAACACGTAATAAACCATAACCATTTCTCAGACCAACCATCCATAAGGCTACTTCTCCTTTGGCAAGGACCATAGCAAAATGCTGAGCCGAACCTAGATATTTATCCATCAAACATGCTGAAATCGAATCCGTTTGTATTCATTACAGACCTCGACAATCTCATCTAATCCAACACCATTACTCTGGTGACATGACACATCCAGACTGGCTAAAGGCACAACTTGCACAATCCGCGCACCATTAAGAAACAATCCGAACATACTCACATCATGAAACAGACTCAAATGAAAGAGATGTACCTCAAGCTCACCCGCACCATCACAACACACGGTTGAGAACCCGTCTCGCATCATAGAAATAGAACACACGAATGTAACCTGCCAGGTCATTTTTTTCCACATAGCTTCGCTACAAAGTGCGATCCTATCCAAAAACTGCTCCACATAAAACAACTCAAGTCACTATGCTTGAAATTGACAACCACGCTCAATTGATGACAAGAACCAAAGCAATTCATTACACCCTCGGTGAAATAAATGACATATCCCATGCAAACCCGATAGGACATAACCGATATGCCATTCACCGAGCAACTCCCAATTACTCTTCCTGCTTGACTTCCATTATGAAACTCCGATAGAACTACACCGTTGGTTTCTATACCCAACAGATCGTAACGCCTCACAACACAGAAAGGTAACTCATAGATGCCCCTAATTGCTAATAACTCAAAACAACCATCCTTCGCCAACAACAACTCGAAGTCAACAAAAACTGTATCGATGCCGGACACATACCCATATAGGTCTACCAATGGAACACACCTCAACTCTAGTTACACATAATAGATAAATAATCCTTCGAAGGTTCACAATAACTGAATCATAGCACATACTACTATCTGACTAACTTACCCACATTTTGCCATACATAACCACAAGTTAACCTGTATATGAGATCTTCCAGTATCTAAGTCCATAAAACACACGAATTATCATATCTGATCCTAATTCTGCCACTCTCATATATAACTCACCTCTAGTACCCAATCATCCCACGGGAGATACTTTGAGATTCTTTGGTGCTACCTAGCAAACTCGAATATCAGCACCTAACCTGACGAAAAGTGCTGCAATATTGCCGAAGTACCATCAACTCAATCGCATTGCCTCTTTCTGGGACATATATCCTCGTCAGATCACCTCAATTAGCTTTACCATTTCCTTAATCATCTGGAGATCCCTTCTCAAATCATCTGATGTTCATTTCTCTAATTATCTGAAACTGCCCGCGCTGCCTAAGAATTTATGACCTTCCATTCAAATTTGAACGGTGACCTTACACATGCAAATCTCAGTCTTACCCAACATACTGCATAAACCGTACCACTATGGGATAATCGCGAGAAATTCATATCCTTTCAGAGCCACAAACATCTACGTACTCAACCAGTCAAGAACTTTCCATTGGTCCTCTCTAGAAGAAAATCACTATACATCTTATGCTCCTCACGCCAATATGAAAATATACCTCTCTAACTGCGGTGGAAACCATCTAGAACTCTCAAATCCCATTTGCACAATTCTAAATCGTCAGCACTGAATCCTTCTAACTTGACCGAACTATGCAGGTCACTAAAAACCAAGAGAATTGCCGCGAAACACATGTAGAAACTCATTATCTCGTAAACATCCAAGAGCTAATCATATCCTTACCATGCCAACTAGGCCTACTACCAAGCTATCCCAGCTATCCAAATTCCCTTCCGATTTACCTTCAACTCGATACTTATTCTTGCTATAACATTACAATTCTTCAACCCAGACTTACCACATAGAACCCAAGCATAAAGCCACACCGTCTAAGGCTCATAAGCCACCGAATATTTTCTCAGATATTCCCACGAGCACCACGATCAAAATACTTTACTTTGAAGAGACTTCCTGCAAATCCAAATCCGTTACATTCACCTTCCTGATACTGATACATAGAATCCCATAATTAACATAGAAATACCACAAGTCTTGAACCCTTCCAATGAGAACTCGGTTTCTACCACATATACGACTTTGAGATACCCAATTGTTACATGAAGCACATTAGAACCATTTTCAAGAGTCATTCACTATATTCAGACTACAATTACCCCGATCAACAGAACCGAACAACCAGTGCCTCATTGGCACTTTTGACACTGCAGCTGTCATGGCCCAAACCCTGCTCCGGTCGTGATGGCGCCTCTCGTGAAGACAAGTCCAGCCAACCAACCCTATTTGCCTTTTTCAAAAAAATGGATAAGATGAATAAACAATTTTTAAAGATGATTCAATAATATTACTTAGCGGAAGTACAACCAAACACAGCCCATTCCGGGGTGTCACAAGTCACGAGCAACTATTAGAGTATAACTACCACTACAAGTCTGAAATATACAAATAGGACTGATAAAACAAGGAAGAACACACGGTGCTGCGAACGCTGGCAGTCACCTCGCTAATCTCCATTAAGTTAGCCTCTGATCTGCTCAAAACCCGCTACCAGGTGACAAAATACCTGCATCTGCACGTGAGGTGCAGGGAGTAAAGTGAGTACTCCAACTCAGTGAGTAATAAAAATAAATAATAACTGAGCAGTAAGAAATCACGTAAAGCAACCAACATGCTGTATAGAAGCCGGGTACAACTTTCTGAGAAAATAGTAAAATCTGTGATATCTTTAGAAATATCTTGGCTCAGTTCAAATCTCTTTTGAAAATGGTCTTTTCAATAATTACGAAAACGATTTCAAAACAGTTAGTGCTGATAAGCACAGAAAAATCTGCCTTCGGGCATAAATACCCCAGTATAATAGGTAAAAAGACAAGTAAATACGCAAGACGAGCACATCAAGTTCGCCCTTCGGGCATGATTCACGTTCCTGGTCAGTCATTGTTACCTGACCGGTCAGCCATTGTTACCTGACCAACACACGAATTACAGTGCCATTGTTACCACTGGTCAGTTATTTTTACCTGACTGGTCAGTCATTGTTACCTGACCAAAACGCGTATAACAATGCCATTGTTACCACTGCCTAAAATTTATCCGCTCTAGATGGGTACCCGCGCTCACTGTGGGGGTGCAGACTCCGGAAGGGCTCCTACAGCCCAAGCCTATATCATCATAAGGCCTGAAAGCCTTCTCACAATACACTCGAGGCCTGGAAGCCTCCTCACATATCACTCGAGACCAGAAAGCCTCCTCACATCACTCAACATATCCTCACATATGGCCCTAGGCCTCAATCAGTCCAAAAAAAATAATCATAAGCCCCTCGGGCATTAGTAAAACAATAATTCTCAACTCAACCAATAGTTGAAATAACAGTTAAAACTCAAGGTTGAGTAAAAATATAGCTGATTTCATGAAACAGTGTAATTCAAATGGAATGAGTTCAAATAATATATCAAATAGTGAGGAAAACAGTGATGATACCTTACAAGGATTCCAAACAGTCGGCAATAAGCCCCAAGTATGGCAATAAGCCCAAGTCATAGTGAAAAACAAGTCATAGTGAAATACGCTGTAAAATAAACAGCCAGGACGGACCAAGTCACAACCCCCAACGTTGCTAAACCCCAAGCTCTCTATCCGGCTTGCAAGTCACCTCAATATAGCACTATGAGTTCAAATTCGGGGTTTCAAACCCTTAGGATATCATTTACAATCATTACTAACCTCGAACCGGTGAAATCTCTAGCTCTCGACGCCTTTGCCCCTCAAACTGGCTTTTGCACGCGTCGAATCTATCCAACATCAGAGCGAATACATCACAATATGCCAATGAGACAATACCCAATAGAAAACAATCGAAAAATAGCAAAAATATCAAAATTAGCAGAACTCGAGCCCCGGGCCCACTTCTCGAAAAATCAGAAAATTCACATCACCGGATTCCTTATCTTCTCCCAAGTTCACATATACCAAGAACTCTCAAATCCGAGCTCAAATGGCCCTTCAATTTCCAATTTAAAAATCTCAAAACTCAAGCCCTAGTTCTTCCTTTTTTAGCTTAATTTCCATGAATTTCTAGGTGGATTTCACAATAAGAACGATTTTTAAGTTCAAAAATCTTACCTCCAATCGATTCTCCTTGAATCCCTCTTCAATTTCCTTCAAAAATCTCTCAAAAGATCAACAATGGAGTAAATGAGCCCCAAAATCAAGGATGAAATGTTTTAAAACATTCTGCCCAGGTCACTGTAGCTAACCCTATGCGATCGCAATCAAGTCCCTGCGATCGCATAGAACAAATTTCTGCCCCCAATTTTTAACCCTATGCGATCGCATAGACCTCTCTACGATCGCATAGCACAATGACTTTACACTGTGCAATCGCAAGCTTCCCACTGCGATCGCATTGAAAAACCAAGTAGTCCCTCAAATTCCTTCTATGCGATCGCATGACACCCTGTGCGATCACATAGAACTAAAATACTCTGCAATTTTTCTGCTGCATTTTACAGCTCCAAACTTCCCGTTAACCATCCAAAATCACCCCGAGGCCCCCGGGATCTCAACCAAAAACACAAACACGATCCAATACCTTATTCAAACTTGTTCCAATCATCGAATCACCACGATTAGCACTACAACCATCAAATTACATCAAATCCAATCCTAAGTTCTTCAAATTCTTCCGAAACTCGCACTCGATCAAAAACCCAACAAAACCACGTCCGAATGACCTGAAATTTTGGACACACATCCCAAATCACCTAACGAAGCTACAACAACTCTCGAAATTCCATTCCGACCCTCGGATCAAAATCTCACATATCAACCGGAAATCGCCAAAATACTAACTTCGCCAATTCAAGCCTAATTCTATACCGGACCTCCATAATCAGTTCCGATCACACTCCTAAGTCACAAATCATCCCCCGAAGCTAACCGAATAACCGAAATTCACATCCGAGCCCTATAACTCATAAGTCAACATCCGGTTGACTTTTCCATATCAAACCTTCCGTAAAGAGACGAAGTGTCTCATTTTCTACCAAAACCAATCCAAATAGACTCTAACACACCAATTACTGACAATGAAACATGAAGAAGCATAAAATGGGGGAAGCGGAGCGGTAATTCACGATACGACGGGTCGGGTCGTCACATCCTCCCCAACTTAAACCAACGCTCGTCCTCGAGCGTACCCAGAGGTGTCCTAGAAGCCAACCAACAGCTGAATAATCTTACCAAGCATATACCCGGGGGTGATCCCATGTCACCCTATCTCATATAGGTCCGATACACATTTAAACCGAAATTACATAATCCAGTCTAGCCCATAAATCATAGAACTACCTTTTCGCTTCTGAATCCATCAATATGATAAAAACCTCACACCTATACTTTGAATAGTCCCGAACCAGCTGTAGTAACCCATAACTGCAACCTTAGGTGAAATCATATGATATACCATATAATCCAAGCACTCGAAATGATAACTTCTATTCACAACAGTTGCCCACAACAACCAAACACCTATAGATAATCCCTTATTAGCTAAAGTCTTATTCCAACACTTTTCATATACTACCAATGATAAATGAGACACGCAACGAACCATAACCATTTCTCAGATCAACCACTCATGAAGCCACTTCCCTTTTGACTAAGACCACAACAGATTTCCGAGCCAAACCTCGATATTATCCTTCCAACAAGCTGAAATCAAATCTGTTCATATCCATTAATGACCCCAGCGATCACCTCGAATCCAACACACCACTTAGGTGATATGACACCTCAATACTGGCCTAAGCCACAACTTGCATAATACACGCACCAATAAGAAACGGTCTGAACATACTCAAATCATTAAAAATGACTCAAACGAAAGAGCTGTACCTCAAGCTCATCAGTACCATCACGACACAAGGTTGAGACCCTGTCTAACATCATAGAAATAGAACACCTAAATCTACCCCGAAAGGTCATATCTCCACATGGCCTCGCCACTATGCATGATCCTATCCAAACACTGTTATACATGAAACGCCTCAAGTCACTATGCTCAAAATCGACAGCCACGCACAATTTGATGTCTGGAACCCCAACAATTCATTACACCCACGGAGAAATAGAAAACATACGACACACAACCTAATAGGTCATAACCAACACTCCAATTACCGAGCAACACCCAATTACTCTTCCCGCTCGACTTCCATTATGAATCCCCAATGGAACCTCACCACATGTGCCCATAACCAACAAATCATAACGTCTCACAACACCGAAAAGCAACTCAAGCTGAATACATAGCCATATCAGCCTGCCTACGAACTTGTTACCAAGAAAGCCTGAAGTTGTTCCTTCCGCTACTATAACTCCTGCCGGAGCCGTACGATACGGGGCCTGGCACCAAATCAATCTCGAATTCCACAACCTTGCCCAGCGACATGCCCGGTCACATGAAATGCATCCGAAAAGTCCCTCAACACCAGAACTGAACCAATGGTAGAAACCTCTGCACTGACACCTGCCACGAAGGCCCAATTAAGAGAAGCAGTCCTACCCAGCCATTCGCTGGTCTTTGGAATACAAACCACTCTGCTAGAACATAATCTGATACACCTCGCCACTTAACCCGTGGCATTTTCCGGCATAGCCCATAGCGCAATAGTCTAGAATAACCCAATACTGAGACAACCAGTCTACACCCCAACATCATATCCAAAATCTAACATACCAAGCAAATAAAGATCCACTCGGGCCTCCAAATCCCAATAGCTTCTAAATGGTGCCGATACACACGATCCACCACCACTGCATAGCCTGAACATGAGAACTCCCAGTATCCAACTCCATATAGCACACGAATCACCATACCTGATCCAAAATTCCGCCATATGAATACATATCACACCTCAAGTACCCACTCATTCCACCGAAGATATTCTAAAATTCCCCTGTGCCATCACACAAACTCAGATATCAGCAGTCGATCTAACAAGAAAGCACCGCAATACTACCGAAGTATAATTGATTTAATCACATTACCCCTTTCCAAGACAAATACTCTCATCAAATCACTTCCAATTATCAGTATCATTTTCCTTGATTATCTGAGGCTACCCGTTGCCTAAGAGTTTTATGAGCTTCTTTTCAGAACTGAACTATAACTCACCTAGCCAAGGACTCCCACTGATCCCATTTGGAAGAAAAACATTACATATTCCATGCTTTGCATGCCCATAGTAGATATATACATCTCCAAACCACGGTTAAAATAAACAAGAATTCTTCCACAATTCCATTTGCACAAGCTAAACTGTCGGGACTGAATCTTTCTTACTAGACCAGACTAAACAAGTTATCAGCACTCAAGAGCTTTGCTGCACAATAACTGCAAGGGCTCATTACCTCGATCACATACAAAGAATTAATCATATCCTTACCATACCGATTCAGTTTACTATCAAGATACTCCATCTATCTAAATTTCCTTCTGTTTCATCCTCAACTTAATCTTTCCTCTTATTATAGTACCATAATTCCTTAACCCAGGATTACTACACGAGACTCAAGCACAAGACCACACTGTTTAAGACACATAAGCCATCGAATACTCTATCAAATATTACCAGAAATATCACGCTCTCGAATACTTTAATCTAAAGAACTTCTTGCGAATCCAAATCCGTTACTTTTACTTTCCTGATACTGATAAATAGAACTCCATAATTAACCCAGAAATACCACAAATCTGAACCTCTTCCAATGAAAACACAGTTTCTAACCAGACATGCAGCTTAAAATACCCGATTGTTTCCTGCAAAATCTTGAACACATTATAACCATTCTCGAAAGTTATTCATTCTTATTCAAACTACAAATAACCTGACCCAACGAATAGGACCACCCGTGCCTTATTGGCATTTCGATGCCGCAAAATGAAATCCTCGTCCCAATACGACCAAGCAACTTCTTGCTCTATTCACCGAGTATTCTTAACCATCAACAACTTAAGACATCTTGTGATTCTCTCCCCCATGAAGCATAACGTAGCCTTCGACCAAATTTCCCTTTACTCTAGCCATAGCTAATTCACTCGCCTGCCCCAAACTGGAACCAACATAGTACCTAACCGTGCAATCAACTGCTTACAGCAGACTCCCCACTTGGCTCGAAGCCATAGATCAAGATACACTCAATATGTCACAACACTTTTACTCTATTGATGCCACAATACCGTAGTGAGATTAAACTCAAATCATTTATAAGTTTGTGAAAACATAGATCATCTAATATTGTAAATCTTCTACAAATCTCGCATTCATCCCCGTAACAGTTAAGCACACACTCTTAAGCAACCCAAAATTTCAAATTTTAACACGTACCCTTCAACTACACATGAGATCTTCTAACATACAGATAAGGATCACACCACTTCAGAACTCTCCACAGGAGATAACCCACCTACTTTGCCTCAATATAACGTTTCCGAAATTCCTTGCACCGTCACACACATTACATAGTTACTTCGTCTTCCTGAGTCTAAACTCGTACCGCAACTTGAAATTTACTTCACTCCCATCTAGGAGAAACGAAAAGATCTTCACGCGCCCATAACTCGGAGCTACACATCCAATCACAATGGAATCATACACTTACTAGTTTATTTATCATCCCGCAGGCCTTCCTCGTCACTTCCAAGTTACATAGATACATCCCGCCAACTAACATACTCATCACATAGCTATTCAACCGTCACTTCCACTAATAGGGACACTGCCGAACATATAAGTTCAAAACACTTACTCACACACTCAGCACCTCAGTGCTCAAGCCATAGGCAAAGATCCGGCCTCAAGTCCTCCAGACTTGCCCAACATCAAACTCACAGAGATCACATCTCGCTCCTTGATCGGGGAATCACAAGCCATCAAGGCATATCGGATAGCGCTCATGCACGCATACAAGCGCGTGGAAGGAATTTTAAAAGTTTCTTTTCAATCTGAATCGAGGATGCACGATAAGAATCCAAGAAAGTGAAGTTTTCCTAAAGGTTCTGCAGCCTCTCGAGGATAAATACAGACGTCTCCGTACCGATCCGTGAGACTCTACTAAACCTGCTCATGACTCGTGAGACCTAGTAACCTATGCTCTGATACCAACTTGTCACGACCCAAACCCTGCTCCGGTCGTGATGGAGCCTCTCGTGAAGACAAGGCCAGCCAACCAACCCTATTTTCCTATTTCAAAAAAATGAATAACATGAATAAACAATTTTTAAAGATGATTCAATAATATTACTTAGCAGAAATATAACCAAACACAGCCTAAACCGGGGTGTCACAAGTCACGAGCAACTATTAGAGTATAACTACCGCTACAAGTCTGAAATATACAAATAGGACTGATAAAACAAGGAAGAACATGTGGCGCTGCGAACGCTGGCAGTCACCTCACTAATCTCCATTAACTTAGCCTCTGATCTGCTCAAAACCCACTACCGGGTGACAAAATACCTGCATCTGCACGTGAGGTGTAGGGAGTAAAGTGAGTACTCCAACTCAGTGAGTAATAAAAATAAATAATAAATAAGCAGTAAGAAATCACGTAAAGCAACCAACATGTTGTACAGAAGCCGGGTACAACTTTATGAGAAAATAGTGAAATCTGTGATATCTTTAGAAATACCTTGGCTCAGTTCAAATCTCTTTTGAAAATGGTCTTTTCAATAATTATGAAAATTATTTCAAAATAGTTAGTGCCGATAAGCACAGAAAAATCTACCTTCGGGCATAAATACCCCAGTATAACAGGTAAAAGACAAGTAAATATGCAAGACAAGCACATCAAGTTCGCCCCTCGGGCATGATTCATGTTCCTGGTCAGTCATTGCTACCTGACCAGTCAGCCATTGTTACCTGACCAACACGTGAATTACAGTGCCATTGTTACCACTGCTCAGTCATTGTTACCTGACCAAAACGCGTATAATAGTGCCATTGTTACCACTGTCTAAAATTTATCCGCTCTAGATGGGTACCCGCGCTCACTGTGGGAGTGCAGGATCCGGAGGGGCTCCTACAGCCCAAATGCTATATCATCATAAGACCTGAAAGCCTGTACATATCAACACGAGGCCTGAAAGCTTTCTCACAATACACTCGATGCCTGGAAGCCTCCTCACATATCACTCGAGGCCTGAATGCCTCCTCACATCACTCAACATATCTGCACATATGGGCCTCGGCCTCAATCAGTCTAAAATATTAATCATAAACCCCTCGGGCATCAGTAAAACAATAATGCTCAGCTCAACCAATAGTTCAAATATCAGTTAAAACTCAAGGTTGAGTAAAAATATAGCTGAATATATGAAACAGTGTAATTCAAATGTACTGAGTTCAAATAATATATCAAATAGTGAGGAAACAGTGATGATAGCTCACAAGGAGTTCAAACAGTCAGCAATAAGCCCCAAGTATGGCAATAAGCCCAAGTCATAGTGAAATACGTGGTAAAATTAACAGCCGGGACGGACCAAGTCACAATCCCCAACGGTGCTGTACCCCACACTCTCTATCCGGCATGCAAGTCACCTTAATATAGCACTATGGGTGCAAATCCAAGGTTTCAAACCCTCAGGATATCATTTACAATCATTACTCACCTCGAACCGGTGAAATCTCCAGCTCTCGATGCCTTTGCCCCTCAAACCGGCCTCCGCGCGCGTTGAATCTATCCAACATCAGAGAGAATACATCACAATATGCCAATGGGACAATACCCAATCGAAAACAATTGAAAAATAGCAAAAATATCGAAATTAGCAAAACTCGAGCCCCGGGCCCACTTCTCAAAAAATCAGAAAATTTACATCATCGGATTCCTCATCTTCTCACAAGTTCATACATACCGAGAACTCTCAAATTCGAGCTCAAATGGCCCTTCAATTTCCAATTTAAAAATCTCAAAACTCAAGCCCTAGTTCTTCCATTTTTAGCTTAATTTCCATGAATTTCTAGGTGGATTTAACAATAAGAACGAGTTTTAAGTTCAAAAATCTTACCTCCAATCCATTCTCCTTGAATCCCTCTTGAATTTCCTTCAAAAAGCTCTCAAAAGATCAACAATGGAGTAAATGAGCCCCAAAATCGCGGATGAAATGTTTTAAAACATTCTGCCCAGGTCACTGTAGCTAACCCTATGCGATCGCATAGAACAAATTTCTGCCCTCAATGTTTAACCCTATGCGATCGCATAGACCTCTCTGTGATCGCATAGTAAAATGACTTTACACTGTGCGATCGCAAGCCTCCCACTGCGATCGCATTGAACAACCAAACAGTCCCTCAAATTCCTTATATGCGATCGCACGACACCTTG
This sequence comes from Nicotiana glauca, assembly GCA_026770625.1. NCBI lineage: Eukaryota > Viridiplantae > Streptophyta > Magnoliopsida > Solanales > Solanaceae > Nicotiana > Nicotiana glauca. Next base: position 51,367 of record MU765995.1, on the reverse strand, counting down.
TGCAATCACATAGAACTAAAATACTCTGCAATTTTTCTGTTGCATTTTACAACTCCAAACTTCCCGTTAACCATCCGAAATCACCCCGAGGCCCCCGGGACCTCAACCAAAAACACTAACATGATTCAATACCTTATTCAAACTTGCTCCAATCATCAAAACACCACGATTAGCACTAAAACCATCAAATTACATCAAATCCAATCCTAAGTTCTTCAAATTCTTCCGAAACTCGCACTCGATCAAAAACCCAACCAAACCACGTCCGAATGACCTGAAATTTTGCACACACATCCCAAATCACCTAACAAAGCTACAACAACTCTCAGAATTCCATTCCGACCCTTGGATCAAAATCTCACCTATCAACCAGAAATCGCCAAAATACTAACTTCGCCAATTCAAGCCTAATTCTACACCGGACCTCCATAATCAATTCCGATCACACTTCTAAGTGTCAAATTATCCGCCGAAGCTAACCGAATCATCAAAATTTACATCCGAGCCCTATAACTCATAAGTCAACATCCGGTTGACTTTTCTATATCAAACCTTCCGTAAAGAGACTAAGTGTCTCATTTTCTGCCAAAACCAATCCAAATAGACTCTAACACACCAATTACTGACAATGAAACATGAAGAAGCATAAAATGGGGGAAATGGAGCGGTAGCTCACTAGATGACGGGTCGGGTCATCACAGCAGCACATAACCTTACCTTAGTCAAAAATTTCCTTTACTCGAGTCATCTTCGGGCTCAATCTCCGCAAACCAGAACTGATTCACCGCACGCCTCAAATCGTAATCAACATAGTACATAACTGTGCAATCACCTAATCAATAGCAAACTCCCCGACTTGGTTCGAAGCTATAGATCAGAATACATTCAGTAACTCATAACACATACTCTATTGATGCCACAATACCATAGCGAGATTAAACTCAGATCCTTTGCAAGCTTGTGAAAACACAGATCATCTAGTACTTTAAATCTTCGACAAATCTCGCACTCATTCTCGCAACAGTTAAGCCCACTCTGTTGAGCGACCCAAATTCAAATTGCAACACATATATTTCACTTGTAATTGAGATCTTCTAACAGACACATGAGGATCATACAACATCAGAACACTTCGCAGAAGATAACCCACCTGCTTTGCCTCAAACTAACATTTCTCTATACCTTCCACCGTCAAAAAATTTACACAACCACTTATTCTCCCTAAGTCTGAACTCATATCGCAACATAAAATTTACCTCACTACCAACTGGCAAACATGAAAAGATTCTTCACACACCCATAACTCACCGCTTCCAATTCATAGAATACATCTTGCAGTCACAACATACTCGTCACATAGCCATGCGACCGTCTCTTCAACTAATAGGGACACTACCAAACATATCAGTTTAAAGACACTTGCTCAGACAACAACTCGGTGCTCAAGCTATATGCAAAATCTGGCCTCAAGTCCTCCAAACTGGCCCAACATTAACTTATAGAGATCACGTCTCGCTCCTCGATCGGGGAATCATAGGCCATCAAGGCACATCTGATATAGAGCACTCATGCGCGCATGCAAACATGTGGAAGGAATTTCAAGCCGAATCAAGGACGCACGACAAGAATTAAAGAATGTGAAGTTTTCCTAAAGGTTCGACAACCTCTCGGGGATAAATACAGACGTCTCCGTATCGATCTTCAAGACTCTACTAAACCTGCTCATGACTCGTGAGACTTATGTAACCTAGGCTCTAATACCAACTTGTCACGACCCCAAACTGGCCCGGTCGTGATGGCGCCTCTCGTGAAGACAAGACCAACCGAAAATATACTCACATTAATCCTTTAATCATTGAGAGTCATTTTTAAACCTTTAATTAAAAATAATATTTCATAATATAAGTCTGAAGGAATAGTGCAGAATTAATAAACAAGCCCGACATCGCGGTGTCACTAGCCATGAGCATCTACTAAGGTCTGAATACAACAACAACAGTAAAAATGTACTAAGTACAGAAATATAAGTGAGAAATAAGAAGCGGTGCTGCGAACATCGTGCAACCACCTTGCTAACTCTGATGACTCCGCGTCTGAGCAACCAACACACTATCGAATTCTGAAATACCTGAGTCTGCACACGAGGTGCAGGGAGTAATGTGAGTACTCCAACCCAGTAAGTAATAAGAGTAAATAAATACTGAGCAGTAGGAAATAATAAATTCACATTTTTACATTAGGCTCAATAAGCACAATAGGCTTTCAAATAATAATACGAGTCAATTGTCTCATTTTAAATTTAGATTTTTGGTAAAAATTATTTAAAATACCTTCCAACAATTTCAGTAGGGGTTCAATATCATTTGTAATAAAAAGGATGAAAACTATAATCGACCCCTCCGGAAAAACATAATTCGTAAAACAGCCCCTCGGGCAAAACCGCAATCATAAACACCTCACAACTTGAAAATCTTAGTGGAAATAAGTAATGCCAAATTAGTGATTAAATTCTGAGCATCTCATAAACCCCAGTTTAAATCAAGGTTGTTTTAAAATATTTATTCAACATTTCGACAGAGGCTCAATATAAAAAATGAGTGAAAACAATCACTAAATCAACATATTCGATAGAAACTCACTTTAAGGAAGAGTGAAATCAATAAGTTCATAAACCAGCCTCCCAGGTAAAGCATCACTCATGTGCATGTATATATCTATCACCCCTCGGGCTAGCCTCTTTGTCACTCATGACTCATCTCTTACCAATCAATACTCGCACTCGACATTCATGCTCAATAGATACCATATAGTAACCACTGCGGTGTGCAACCTAATCCATATATCTAGTCGATGGCGCTTACTAGGGGTGTGCAAACTCTGGAGGGGCTCCTACAGCCTAAGCACTATATTGTTGCGGTGTGCAGCCCGATCCAACATATCGCTGTGGCGTGCAGCCCGTTTCGTATATATATATATATATATATATATATATATATATATATACCCAATCAATAGATATATAATCCTCAAAACTAGGCCCTCGACCTCTCTCAGTCATTAACCTCACCATCAGATTCTCAGTCTATCTCTGTCATCAATCTCAATATCAGACCCTCGGTCTATCTCAGTAAAACAGGGAACTCAACCCAAAATAGTTTCCACATTTTTAAGAATATAGTGATAATGCCAGATTTGAGTAATAACCAGGTAAAACATGACTAAGGATATGCTTTCAAACAAATAGAGTGAGGAAAGATAGCAAAAATGCCCCTAAGATTCTCAACAAGTCGTCACAAGGCCCCAAACATGGAATACAACCCAACATATAATAACATTAAACAATTAACTATCAGATACACATTAAAATAGTCGTTCGGGATGGACTAGGTCACAATCCCCAGCGGTGCTCTACCCCACGCTCGTCATCTAGAGTGTAAGTCACCTCAAAGTATCACAATGCTGTAAAATCCGGGGTTTCAAACCCTCAGGACAGTACTTACAATCATTACTTACCTCGAATCGGCTAAGTCTCTAGCTTGCGATGCCTTTGCCCTTCAAATAGGCCTCCACGTGCGTCGAATCTACCCAAAATCAGAACGAATACGTCACAATATGCTAAGGGGACAAAGCCCAAGCGAAAACAATCGGAAAATACCAAAAATTGCAAAATTAGCAAAACCTGAGCCCCAGGCCCACTTCTCAAAACTCAGAAAATTTTACATTATTAGATTCCTTGTCTCCCCATGAGTTCATATAAATTAAAAGTTCTTAAATTCGACCCCAACTGATCCTTCAAATCCCAAATCAAAAGCGCAATTTCTCAAGCCCTAGTTCTTCAATTTTAAGGCTTAGTTCCATGATTAATTAGGTAGAATTCACATATGAATCGAGTATTGAGTTCAAAATCATACCTCCAGGTATTCTCTCTTGAATCCCTGTTCAAATCCTCTCAAGAAGCTCCAAAATAGTCCAAAATTGTGAAAGTTAGCTCCAAAACCGCGGACAAGGGCGATTAAACATTCTGCCCAGGCTTTAAAAGCCTTCTTCGTGAATATGGTATGACCATCGCATTCGCGATGAACAAAAACCAGCCATCCAAAAAATTGCTCTGTGCATTCGCGGAAACAGCCTTGCGAATGCGATATACACTTGATACAGAACTACGCAAACGCGGCCCAATGCTCGCGAATGCGATGAATAACTTGACTCAAACCCAATTGACCATTTTCCTTTTATGCAAACGCGGCATGGACCTCGCGAACGCGATGTACGAGACTCCACTCCTTCACGAACCTGTAGCCCTCATCGCGATCGCGAAGGCTAATTACTCAGCTTCACCAGCTAACCCTTTGCGAATGCGAGGACCTGCTTGCAAACGTGAATGCAAAATTTTCCTGACATCCTTCAACAGTTTTCTGCAACTTTTGAAAACAAGAAATGGTCTGATTGACCACTCGAAACTCACCCTAGGCCCTCGGGACCTCAAACAAACATGCCAACTTATCCCATAACATCATTCAAACTTGTTCCAATCTTTGGAACGATCAAAACAACATTGAAACATCAAATTTGCATCGGATTCAAGCCTAAGAATCCGCAAAATCTTCTATATTACGCTTTTGATAAAAAAAACCAACCAAACCACGTCTGAATGACCTGAAATTTTGTAAAAACATCCCAAATGAAATGATGAAACAACTGAAACTTTCGGAATTTCATTCCTACCTCTATATCAAAATCTCACCTATCAACTGGAAAACGCCGAAATCTTAATTTCGCCAAGCCTAAACCCTCCACGGACTTCCAAAATGCATTCCGATCACGCTCCTAAGTCCTAAATCACCTGATAGAGCTAACCTAATCATAAAAATTCTGATCCGAGACCATATACAAACAAGTCAAATCTTGGTCAAACCTTTCAAATTTCAAGTTCAGCTGAGAACTGTTTTCTTCCAAATTCATTCCAATTACCCTGAAAACCAAAACTAATGATTTTCATAAGTCATAATACATCACATGGGGCAAATCATGCCTGAGAACTGGCGATCAAAGTGCAAAAGCTCAAAACGATCGGTCGGGTCGTTACAAAAAGAGATGATGAACACATTATTGATAAGTTTTGGTTTGCCACAGAACTTGTGGGGGAAAGCCACTCTTACAGCTAGCCGAATACTAAATAGAGTACCCCATAGCAAAACACAATACATTCCATATGAAAAATGGAAAGGAAGGAAGCCCAACTTGAATTATTTTAAAGTGTGGGGGTGTTTGGCAAAAGTGCAAGTTCCTAAACCGAAAAAGGTAAAAATTGGACGAAAAACAATTGATTGTGTTTTCATAGGATATACGACTAATAGTAAAGCATATTGATTTCTGGTTCATAAATTAGAAAATCCCGACATTTATAATAATACGGTTATAGAATCAGATAATGCTGAGTTCTTTGAAAATATATATAAAGAAATGTGAGTCGATTGGTGAAGGATCTAAATGACCTCAGGAAGAAACAAAAGAAAGTACACTTAACCAGGAGGATCCAAGACTTAGTAAACATCAAAGAACGTCTACTTCATTTGGACCAGATTTTGTGACTTTCTTATTGGAAAATGCGCCTCAAACATTTAAAGAAGCTATGTCTTCTTCGGAATCATTGTTATGGAAAGAGGTAGTCAATAGTGAAATAGAATCCATATTGAACAACCATACATGGGAATTGGTTGATCTTCCTCCTGGAAATAAACTGTTGGGTTCTAAATGGATCTTTAAGAGGAAAATGAAAGATGATGGTACTATTGAAAAATATAAGGCAAGATTTGTGGTTAAAGGGTATAGACAACGAGAAGGTCTTGACTATTTTGATACATACTATCCAGTTACAAGAATTACGTCCCTACGAATGTTAGTAGAATTAGCTGTAGTTTATGATCTTGAAATTCATCAAATGGATGTTAAGACGGCCTTATTAAATGGAGAGTTGGAAGAAGAAATATACATGTAACAACATGAAGGGTTTGTGGTTCCAGGTAAAGAAAAGAAGGTCTGTAGACTTGTTAAGGATTAAAACAAGCACCCAAACACTGACATGCGAAATTTGACCAAACAATGTTGTCAAATGGATTTAAGATAAATGAATGTGTGTACATTAAAAATGTTACAAATCACATAGTTATTGTTTGCTTATATGTGGATGATATGCTCATAATAAGTAATGACATTGCCAACATAAATGCTACTAAGCGTATGCTAACTAGCAAGTTTGATATGAAAGACTTGGGAGTTGCTGATTTAATTCTGGGAATTAAGATCCATAAGAATTCTCAAGGTCTGACACTATCACAATCTCATTATATTAAGACAGTACTTAAAAAATTTAGTAAATGTGTAAGGCCAGTTATCTATGCACTTATGAAATCAGGCGGTGTTCATGACTGAAACTAACAAAACAATGAGAACCAAGGACGGTTAAGGGCTGGTTGTGTGACTTGTGGTTGTCTAGATATCTACCAAATTTCGACGGTTAAAAGATATCAAATATAACGATTGATCGAGTATATCCGGCATAAGTTCACTACGGAAAGTTCAAAGGGAAACCTACTTATCCATATACAATTAATCCTTGCTTGCGAATCACACAGTTTTTCATGCATACTTCCGTGATATAGCCATTCCCCACTCATGTGAGGGAATGTTGGGTTTTTTTTTTTGTGTATTTAATATATTAAATACATAAAAGAGGGTGAATAGAAAATGGAGGAAAATAAAATTTTTGAGTGAAATTTTAAGTTTCCCCGCTTGGCAAATGGACATTGTACCATATTGGAAAAGGAAGAAGTTTTTATGGGTATATAAGCAATTGCTCTTCTTCTAGCTCTTAAAGATTTGAAAAGAAGGCAAGCCTCGCGCTGTCGTCGTCGTCGCTAGCTCAGCTCGGCTTCGGCTTCGGATTCAGATTCGGCTTTGTATTCGGATTCGGATTCGGATTCATATTTGGTCAAATGATCGATTGATTGATTAATTTTTTGGACCAAATTTATTTGTTAATAATAAACTATTAATAGAAATGTTATTAAATATTTATTTTAACGGAATATTATATTAAAATAAATATTAATATTAAATCCAATTCAGTTATTCAAATTTCAGTTTTTTATTTTTGTAACAGAAAATTTACTACCCTTCAATTTTTTTTCTTTATTTTCCCTCTTTATTGTTTAGTAAATGGCCATTTATGTAATGACATTTATGCTGTGGCCGTTTTGCATAAACAACCATTCTGAAGAGTTGCACCTCTTCAGATTTCAGCCTAACTTTGGCTATAAATACAACACTATTTTGCTCAGAATTTCACTACGATTTTTTGAGTTTCTTTTCCATCTTCTGCATAGTTTAAACATCAAACAAAGCAACAACAAGTGTGATTTGCTACCGAACATTATTTTCGCTGAAACACTAGGGTTTGAAGTACCAGTACACCCGTGTGTAATTCGTTTTATCTTGGGAGGAAATAATCCATAACCTTGGGTACTAGGAGGGGATTAAATTCCTTAAGGAAACACTGTGAATTCAGTGGCCTTGAATTGGTTTTCTAATATTTAGTTCATTCCTGTTTATGTTCATTTATATTTCCAGAATTATTTTACAAGTACAGTTTTACTAACATGAACAAATTTATATTTTTTAAAGAATAATGATCACAAAAGATTTTTTCTGTTACGGTAGAAGCTTGATTAATTTGAATATGTAGTTATTCTTTAACTGTTTAATGGGTTTTTAATATTGTGTCGGTCTTTAGTCCATCTTAATTAACCAACCGAGAGTTTTGAAAAATGTATTGCAATGGAGGAAGCTGCAACAATGACTTGCCAACAAAGCAAATAAGGGTAGAAAGAAGCAAGCAGTTGATATTGTCCTTCGCAAAAAATAAAACATATGGCCATAACATATTTTCTCAATGGAAAATTATATGTTGCACTTTCAAAGAGCGTATCAATTTCATGACTAAGGGTTTATTGGTTATAACAACATAGTCAACGTGTGATGACAACAAAAAGGAACATATATCCCAAGAACATTATCTATAAAGAGATAGTAGATCTAATATAACAACATATTATTATTATTTATAAAATAAAATATCTATAGTTACAAATACTAATAACGAACTTATTTGAAGTCTTCGTCTTTGCACGCAGCCAGTTACTTTAAATTTAACTATTGCATGTAATATTGACTTTTTCATTTAAATTAATGTTGCATCTACCTCGATATCAATTGCTATTATACATTCTCTAATCAATTCTTATTCGATATTTTATAACTTTCTTATTGATAGAAGTAGAATTCACGTGCGTTACACGTACTCTCAAATTAGTTATTATAAAAGTGGAAAACCCTAAACTTAAAAGTTAAATTATTTAAATTTCCTTACTCAAAAAAAAAATAAAATAAAGTCGATTCACTTATTCGCAGCAAGCAAAACATACGGCTGTGCACATTTGATTTTGCCATTGTATCGACGCATTTCTTCGGCAGCATTTATACATGAGACTTATCTAATCATCATTAACAACACCGCCATAAGACATGTGAAGGGAAGGTTCGCAAACGTTGCACATCATTCATAAAAGTCTCCCCCTATACCCTTTAATCTCTACCTGTAGTATTAAAATTAGTTCAATAAAAATGGTATTTTTACGTGCCTTGACATTGTCTTTTGCTAAGTAGTAATATAAAGAAGAACCAAGTATTGTGTTATACTACATGAGCTGTAACGATCCGACCGGTCGTTTCGAGCTCTAGCGCGTCATTTAGCAGTTTGAGGCTATGAGCAGCTTTATTTAAGGTAGTATGACTTGTACGCGTGGTCTGAATTGAATTTCGGGAAGTTCAGAGTTAGTTTGGAAAGAGAAGTCTCATTTCGGAAGCTTAAAGTTGAAAGAATTAACTAGGATTGGATTTTTGAGTAAACGACCTCGGAATCGGGATCTGAAGGTTCCTGCAGGTTCGTATGATGATTTCGGATTTGGGTGTATGCCCAGATCGGGTTTTGGATAACCCGGGAGAGTTTTGGCCCTTAATTGTGGAAGTTAGCATTTTTGAAGGAATTTCTTAAGTTTGGCTTGAAGTGAATTTCAGTGTTATCGGTGTCCGTTTGAGATTCTGAGTCTAGGGTTAGCTCCGTATGGTGATTCAGGAGTTAGGAGCGCGATCGGAAGTGAATTCGGAGGTCTGTAGATCATTTTGAAGTCATTTGGCTAAAGATGAAAATTTGAAGGTTTTTGAGAAGTCTGACCGGAAGTGGGAGTAGGTCCGTAATGTCGAATATGACTTGCGTGCAAAATTTGAGTCAATCGAACGTGATTTGATAGCTTTAAACATGGAAAGTAGAAATTTCAAATTCTAAAGTTCATAAAGCTTGTATTGAAGGTCGATTCATGATTTTAGCGTTGTTTGATATGATTTAAGGCCTCGAGTAAGTCCGTAATGTTTTTAGGACTGGTTGGGGTCCCGTGGGCCCCGGGTGGATTTCGAATGGTTAACGGATCGAATTTGGGTAAAAAGTTGATGCTGGTTGTTGGTATCTGGTTTCTTTCTTCGCGAACGCGAAGGGAGTCCCTCATTCGCGAAGAGGAAAGTGGGAGGCTGCTAGATTTGGCCTGAGCTAATGCAAAGGGGTGGGCTGAGCTACTACGCGAACGCGGGGGAGAGATCTGGAACGCGTAGAAGGAAAAGCTGGGCCTGAGGTCATTGGCCTACGCGAACGCGAGGCCTGGTATGCGAACGCGAAGGGGCTGGGTAACTGGCCTTTGCGAACGCGAGCGACAGGCCGCGAACGCGAAGAAGGGCGGACCTGCGCTGGGCAGAATGTTTAAAATCGGGGTTTAAGTTCATTTCACCCATTTTTCTCTTGGCTTGGGCGATTTTTGGAGCTTTTGAAGAAGGGGTTCCGTCATTCATCATGAGGTTAATTTATGCTAGTTTTAAATTAAATAAAAGATTTATATATGCATTTAGACATGAAAATTTGTAGAAAACTTGGGGTTTGAGGGAAAACCTAGAAAATTGATATTCGTGGAATTTGACCACGATTTAGGGTATGGAATTAAGAGAAAATCATACATTTGAGTTCGTGAGCTCATAGGTATACCTTATCTTCAAAAATTTTCGGAATCCGGTCACGTGAGCCCGAGGGCATTTTTGTCAACTTTTCGATCGGGGTTAGAAATTGTTATAAATTGGATTTGTAATGAGTAATTGAGCTTATATTAATGGATTTGCGTAATTGTTGGCTAGCTTTGGAACATTTAGCATCGATTCGAGTCTTTGGAAGGGCGTGGAATGCCTGTTGTAGATCTTCGGGGCAAGGTGAGTCTCCTTTCTAACCTTGTAATAGAGAATTGTCCCCATAGGTTAGTTAATTGGTTATGTGCTCCTATTTGTGGGGGCTACGTACGCACGAGGTGACGAGAGTCCGTGCGTAGCTACCATTATGCTATTGTCCGGGTAGTCTAGGACCAAAAAGCATGCTGTACTTGGATTATTTGTAAACTTATTGTCATCTTGAATTTCTTAAATCACATCGAATCAGTAAATGATTTTCAAAAAGGATTAAACTTCATTTTCTTAAATCATTAAAGGAAAATTGGCTTTTATTGGAATAAATATTTCATGATAAACTCTTAATTGGCTGTTGGACTGTGTATATATATGTGCCCGCGTCGCATGTATGATTTGCTAGCGGAATATTTGTTTATTTAATGTTGACCGCGTCGCATGTATGATACGCGAGCGGGGTAATATATGCATCTACGTTTCGTGCCGTTCTACCCTCGACAATGCACATTTTTTATTTATGTTGGATTGGGCCGTACGACCTCGGCATGAGTTGCACATGCTTGTATTGCTTGCCTGGAGATTTCTTGATATTGATATCTGTTCTCCCCGACTTGAGATATTTGTTAAGAAATGGATTATGAATCCGGAGGCTTCTAAATAAATAAAAAAGGAACTTTTAACTGTCTCGTGACTTATCTGAACTTACTGTTGTTAATAAATCTGTGAATCATGGCATTAATAACCTATTATTATTAGACCACTAGTAAGTGTTAAAGTCGACCATCTCGTCTTTAAACGGGATACTTATTGAGTACACATTGTTTTCGTACTCATACTACACTTCTGTGTTTTTTTGTTGCACATGCATATGTAGCTCTAGTGGCCTACTAGGTGTGGCAGCATGGTTGATACAGAGACTTAGATGAACTACATTTCTCGAGGCGGCCCAAAGCCAGCATAGTCTGTTTCAGTTATTTGTATTTATTTTCTGTCCAATATTGTACTCTGGATGGTTGTTGCATTTTATCTCCTTCTTAGTAAATGCTCTTGCACTTGTGACACTGGGTTCTGGGATGATTATTTGGGTAACTTGTATTTACTTCCAAACATTCTTTTATTTACATTGTAAAGATTGTGTTTTACTAGTAAAATTGAAGGAAAATTGGTTTTCAAAATTGTCAAAATAAGAATTTAATCAAGTGATTTGGTTGTCTTGCCTGACACCAGTGTCCGGCGCCATCACGACCCTTAGTGGCTTTTGGTTCGTGACAATATGGTATTAGAGCACTAGGTTCCTAGGGTCTCACGAGTCATGATCAAGTCTAGTAGAGTCTCGCGGATCAGTACAGAGACGTCTGTACTTATCTTCGGGAGGCTACGGGGCTATTAGGAGTACTTCCCTTCTTGATTTCCTCATCGTGTGGTTTGATCCCTTGGGGCTTATGTCCTTGTTTTCTTTCCCACTCAATCTTACGCGACGCGAATCGCTTGTGATAAATCGAGGGTTGAAGAATTGTAATGGTACTACAGATGTGGTGCGGGATGTTTTTCTCGATATAGTTGGTTGGGCTATTGTCCTCGCCTTGCGAAGGGATTCTTCTATCGTTTCCACTTGGTAGTGGTGCTTTTGAGAGCTCTGAGGCTAGGCACAAGTTTCAATGACGCTTATGAACGATTGTTCTGTAGTATTAATATGACGGCAGGATGTTTGCCTACTTGTCGGGGCAGTGAATGACTTGAAGGGAGGATTACTCAGTGCATGATTTAGAGATTCAGTATTTTATTTCCGGTAGGGGAAAGGCAATCAGGCTGAGAGTGTTTCGATTTGGGTTGATGGATAACGAGGCTTGGTGTTTTCGAGCATGGTGTAATCTTCATCTGCGATGTAGTGTCGACGTCCTCAATTGTGTGTGTTAAGTTTGCCAGTATTATGGTCTTCTGCAATTCACTTTTGGAGCAGGTTAATGCAGGCCAGTATTGAAGAAGTGACGGTCAGAGATTACGGGGTGCGGTGGTACAGGATTGAATCAGTGTTTCTAATGTCGACGGTTCGAGAAAGATGATCTTCAGAAAGTTTTAAAGTTAGAAGCAATGGTGGTTACAAGCGCTACAAAGATAGATTTTATTAAAGCAACAACTGAGCATCAACATATTAGAAAGACATGTGGGAAGTGTCAGGCGGTGGCTAAAATTTCTAGAAGGCCAAGCATAAGAAGCAAAGGTTGAGTAGTCGATTCAAGGGGTGAGTTCCGCCAAAGTGGGAGAGTGGCAGAGTTGCAAAGGTTGAGCAGTCGATTCTTGAGCGGGGTGTTTGTTTAATTAAGTTGATCACGTTGCACGTATGATTCGTACGCAGTTTAATTGAATTTCTTTCTCAAAGTTTGCTTTCCTTTGTATCGTGTTCGATATGGTAGCCTATTGGCACATTGTAACATCATATGAGATTGTTGGTCATGTCGGGGTGGCTTATTGCCTGAGCAGTTCATACTGGGTGAGACGAGATCATTGAATTTGAGATCAGTGCAATCTGATTATATGAAGTATATTAAGGAGATAAGACCATTGTTTGGTTCGGAATGAGGTAATAGTTCTTGCCAGGAGTATAGACCCAATGAATTGTTGTTTCGGCAGTGGTTATGAATTTCTACACTTCTCATCCTTCGTGTCGTGTCACGGCCCAATTCCCAAACCCGGCCGTAATGGTGCGTCTCGTGAAGACAAGACCAGCCAGAACAATGCAAGCACCTCTTTTAACAAGTAATTAACATTAACAAATCCAAAACACATGTAAAACATTTATAAATGTGGAAACATCAATAATAGTAAAGGATACTATCCCGATACAGCCCAAACCGGGGTGTCACAAGTCATGAGCTACTACAGAGTTTGCTATAAGTCTACGAAATATAAGATCTGATACAATTATCTGAAGGAACTCATATGATATAAAATAGGGGAGACAAGGGGCTGCGGACGTCAACAGCTACCTCGTAACTCAAACTCGTTGCCTAGCCTAGAAGGAATCAGTGCTCAAGTGCGGACTCTGCTATGCCTGAATCTGCACACATGGTGCAGGGAGTAATATGAGTACTCCGACCCAGTGAGTAATAATAATAAATAATAACCGAAGGCATGAAAACACATAAATGCACAAGGCAATTCCATATCAGGCAAAAAATCACTTAAAGTACTAAAACAGTAAAGAGTCAAATGAAATCTCCTTTTAAAAACAGGTAAATTAGGTAAAACAACAAGTAAATAGTGAGTAGGAATCTGCCCCTCGGGCTCAGTATCAATCGCTCAGAACAGTATCAGCCCCTCGGGCTCAGTAGTAGTCACTCAGCATAATATCAGCCCCTCGGGCTGACTCTCAGATCATATGGGTACCCGCGCTCACCGTAGGTGTGCAGACTCCGGAGGGTCCCCTTACGGCCCAAGCGCTATATCAACATAAGGCCTGAAAGCCTTCTCACATCACTCATAAGGCCTAAAAGCCTCCTCACATCACTCAAAAGGCCTGAAAGCCTCCTTACATCACTCACAAGGCCTGAAAGCCTTCTCACGTCACTCAAGCCACCTCGTGGCATATAAATGTATCTCAAGCCCTCGGCCTCACTCAGTCCAGAAAACGTCATAAGCCCCTCGGGAATTATGAAAATAGTAGTGCTCATCCCAAACAACAGTGGAAATATCATTTAACTCTCAAAATTCAATTAAAGCGGCTGAGTTTCTAAAACAGTATAATCATTAGGACTGAGTTCAAGTAATGTATCAGAATAGTGAGGAAACAGTGATAAAAGTCCATAAAGGATTCAAGTAGTCGGCATTAAGCCCAAAGTATGGCAATAAGCAAAAAATCATGATGATAATAAACACATCTCAGTCAATACGCGGTAAAATATCAAACAGGATAGACCAAGTCACAATCCCCAGTAGTAACAACCCCACGCTCGCCATTAAGCGCGTGTTTCACCTCAATATAGCACTACGTTGTGCAAATCCAGTGTTTCAAAACCTCAGGATATCATTTAATATCATTACTCACCTCAAGCCAACCAAAATCCTATCTCTCTATTCCCTTGCCTCTAAAATCAGCCTTCTCACGCGTCGAATCTGATAAAAACCACAACGAATACATCACAATAGGCTAAGGGAACATAACCCAATTGAAAAGAATCGAAAAACATCGAAATTCACAAAATTTGTAAAACCCGAGCCCCGGGCCCACTTCTCGAATTCTAGAAAATTTTACATCAACGGATTCCTTATCCCGCCACGAGTCTATGCATATCAAGAACTCCCAAATCCGAGCTCAAATGCCCTTCAAAACCCAATTTGAGATATCAAAACTCAAGCCCTAGTTCTTCCCCCTTTTGATAAATTTTCATGAATTTCTAGGTTGATTTTACCATTAAATCACGTTTTTAGTTCATAGGACTTAGCTCCAATCAATCCCAGTCGAAACCCTCTTCAATTCCTCCCAAAAAGCTCTCAAGATGCTCAACAATGGTGGAAAATATGACCTAACTCGCAGAGGAAATGTTTAAAAACTATTCTGCCCAGGTGTAAATTCCTTCTATGCGATCGCATCAGACCCTATGCGATCGCGAAGCACAAAATCCTTAGCCTATGCGATCACACACCAACACCTGTGTTCGCATTGAACAAATTTCCATTCAAGCCCCCAGGTCCACTTAACACTATGCGATCGCACCCCTTACTACGCGATCGCATTGAACAACCAAACAAACCCTCAAAATCCTCCTATCCGATCGCAATATTCCCTCTGCGATCGCATAGAGAAAAATGCTCTGCAACAGCTCATGCCTTTTTCTGAAACTTTTCATAGTCCAAATCTCCTTGTTGGCCATCTGAAATTACCTCGAGGCCCCCAAGGCCTCAACCAAAAAAATCAACACATCCTAAAATGCAATTCAAACTTGTTCCAATCATCAAAACACCACAAACAACACCAAAACCATCAAATTAGATCGGATTCAAGCCTAAGTTATTCTAAAACTTCCGAAATACGCATTTGATCAAAAACCTGATCAAAACCTCTCTGAATGACCTGAAACATTTCACACGCATCCCAAATTACCTAACAAAGCTACAGCATCTCTCGGAATTCCATTCTGACCATCGAATCAAAATCTAACCTATCAACCGGAATTCGCCAAAATACTAACTTCGCCAATTCAAGCTTACTACACCGGACCTCCAAAATCAATTCCGATCACGCTCCTAAGTCACAAATCATCCTCCGAAGCTAACCGAATCACTGGAAATCACATCCGAGCCTTCTAACTCATAAATCAACATCCGGTTGAATTTTCCAAACAAAACCTTCCTTAAAGAGACTAAGTGTCTCATTTCCTACCAAAACTTCTTCGAACCAACTAGATCACATGAGATACGGATAATGAAGCATAAAGAAGCTAAAAACAGGGAAAACAAAGCTGTAACTCACGTGACGATGGGTCAGGTCGTCACATCCTCCCCAACTAAAACAAACGCTCGTCCTCGAGCGGGTCGAGAAACATACCTGAAGCCTGAAACAGGTGAAGGTATCTGCTCCGCATCTCCTGCTCAGTCTCCCAAGTAGCCTCCACCACAGGCCGACCTCTCCACTGTACTTTCACCGAAGCTATATCCTTTGATCTCAACTTTCGAACTTGACGAACCAAAATAGCCACCGGCTCCACATCATAGGTCAAATCATCATCTAGCTGAACCGTGCTAAAGTCCAATACATGCGATGGTTCCTCAACATACTTCGGGATCATAGATATATGAAATACCGGGTGCACGCCTGACAAGATAGGTGGCAAGGCAAGCTCATAAGCCACCTCCCCAATCTTCCTAGGTACCTTAAAAGGCCCAATAAACCGCAAACTCAACTTCCCTTTCTTTCCAAACTGCATAACACCCTTCATGGGAGAAATCTTTAGCAAGACCTTCTCACCAACCATATAAGACATATCTCGAACCTTCCGGTCCGCATAACTCTTCTTCCATGACTGAGCTGTACGAAGTCTCTCCTGAATCAGCTTCACCTTCTCTAAAGCATCCTATACCAACTCTGTCCCCAATAGCTTAGCCTCGCCGGGCTCAAACCAACCAACTGGAGATCTACACCACCTCCCATACAATGCCTCATACGGAGCCATTTGAATGCTCGACTGATAATTGTTGTTGTAGACTTTGCAAGCAGTAAAAACTCATCCCAAGAACCTCCAAAATCAATAACACAGGCACGTAATATGTCCTCCAATATCTGGATAGTATGCTCGGATTGCCCGTCCGTCTGAGGATGAAATGATGTGCTCAACTCTACCTGCGTACCCAACTCTCGCTAAAATGTCCTCCAAAACTGAGAAGTAAACTGAGTACCTCTATCTGAGATAATAGACACTGGAACACCATGCAATCGAACAATATCCCGGATAAAGATCCCACCCAGTCGCTCTGAAGAATAGGTAGTACATACCGGAATGAAGTGCGTGGACTTGGTCAGCCGATCCACAATCATCCAAATCGAATCTAACTTCTTCAAAGTCCAAGGAAGACCACCCAAAAAATCCATAGTGACTATCTCCCACTTCCACTTAGGAATAATCATCCGCTGAAGTACGCCACCCGGTCTTTGATGCTCATATTTCACCTGCTAACAGTTGAGACACCGAGCCACAAATCCTACAATGTCTTTCTTTATTCTCCTCCACCAATAGTGCTACCTCGAATCCTGATACTTCTTCGTGGCACCAAGATGAATGGAATACCGCGAGCTATGGGCCTCCTCCAATATCAACTCCTGAAGCCCATCCACATTGGGCACACAAATTCGGCACTGCATCCTCAACATACCATCCTCACCAATGGTCATGTTTCTGGCATCATCATGTTGGACCCTATCCTTAAGTACAAGCAAATACGGATCATCATACTGGCGCTCTATGATGTGATCATATAGGGAAGACCGAGAAACCACACAATCCAACACCCGACTAGGCTTCGAAATATCTAGTCTCACTAACTGATTGGCCAAGGCCTGAACATCAACTATAAAGGGCCTCACCCCAACTGGAATATATGCCAAAATCCCCACACTAACTACCTTTCAGCTCAAAGCATCGGCCACTACATTGGCCTTTCCCGGGTTATACAAAATGGTAATATCATAATCCTTAAGTAACTCTAGCCACCTCCGCTGCCTCAAATTAAGATCCTTAACTTGAACAAATGCTGAAGACTGCGATGATCGGTGAATACCTCACAAGATACACCATACAAGTAGTTCCTCCAAATCTTCAGAGCATGAACTATAGCAGCCAACTCTAAATCATGTACAGGGTAGTTCTTCTCGTGGGGCTTCAGCTGATGAGAAGCATAAGTAATAACTCTACCCTCCTGCATCAATAAACATCCAATACCAACTCTCGAAGAATCACAATATACAGTATAAAAACCTGAAGCTGATGGCAAAACCAATACTGGAGCTGTGGTCAAAGCTGTCTTGAGCTTCTGAAAGCTCTCCTACCACTCGTCCGACCATACAAATGGAGCACCCTTCTAAGTCAACTTGTTCAAGGGTGATGCTATAGAGGAAAATCCCTAAACAAACCGGCGATAATAACCTGCCAAACCAAGGAAACTACGAATCTCTGTGGCTAAGGTCGGTCTAGGCCAACTATGAACCACCTTTATATTCTTCGGGTCGACCTGAATACCCTCGCTAGACACCACGTGCCCCAAAAAAGCCACTGAACTGAGCTAGAACTCGCACTTGGAAAACTTTGCATAAAGATTCTCCTCCCTCAATCTCTACAATACAACTCGCAAATGCTGTGCGTGCTCCTCCTGACTGCGCGAGTACACCAGAATATCATTAATAAAAAAAATAACGAAGGAATCCAGATAAGGCTGAAATACACTGTTCATCAAATGCATGAACGTTGCTGGGGCATTAGTCAGCCCGAAAGACATGACAAGAAACTCATAGTGCCCATATATAATCTTGAAAGCAGTCTGAATAATATCTGAATCCCTGATCTTCAACTGGTGATAGCCCGAACGACGATTGATCTTAGAGAACACCCTCGCTCCCTGAACTTGGTCAAACAAATAATTAATGCGAGGCAGGGGATACTTGTTCTTCACTGTTACTTTGTTCAATTGCCTGTAGTCAACGCACATTCTCATGGTGCCATCCTTCTTCTTTATAAACAAAACCGGTGAACCCCATGGTGACATACTAGGCCGAATGAACCCATTATCTAGGAGTTCCTGAAGCTGATCCTTCAATTCTTTCATCTCCCCTGGTGCCATACGATATGTCGGAATAGAAATGGGCTGAGTGCCCGGCACCAGGTCGATACCAAAAACAATATCCCTGTCCGGTGGCATGCCCGGTAGGTCTGCAGGAAATACATCAGGAAACTCCCTAACAACTAGAACCGAATCAATGCTAGGAATCTCGGCTCCAACATCCCTCATAAACGCCAAATATGAAAGGCAACCCTTCCCAACCATACGCTAGGCATTTAAGAATGAAATCAGCCTGCTAGGAACATAATCAATCACACCACGCCACTCGATCCTCGGTACACCCGGTATAGCCAACGTGACTATCTTAGCATGACAGTCTAGGATAGCATGACATAGAGATAACCGGTCCATGCCCAAAATAACATCAAAATCCACCATGCTCTATAGCAATAGATCAACTCGGGTCTCCAGACCCCTAATAGTCACCAAGCATGACCTATACACATGGTCTACAATAATAGTATCGCCCACCAGGGTAGATACATGAACAAGTAAAGGAAGACACCCTCGGTACGTACCCAAATGATGAGAAAAATATGAGGACACATAAGAACAGGTGGAACCGGGATCAAATAAGACTGAGGTATCCTTGTGGCAGACTAAAATAATACATGTAATGACATCATCTGAAGCAATAGCATCTGTCCTGCCCTGAAGAGCATAAAAATGAGCCTGACCGCCGCCTGATTGACCTGCACCTCTGGAGCGACCTCTGGCTTCCTGACCCTCACCCCTAGCTGGCGGGGTGGGTGCTGAAGAAACTGGA
This sequence comes from Nicotiana glauca, assembly GCA_026770625.1. Lineage (NCBI taxonomy): Eukaryota > Viridiplantae > Streptophyta > Magnoliopsida > Solanales > Solanaceae > Nicotiana > Nicotiana glauca. The sequence continues at coordinate 31,938 of MU765995.1, read as the reverse complement.
CTAGAAGACGAGGGCTGACCCCTCTGATGAGATGAGCTAGTAGCATAACGAGGACACTGCCTCCACATATGCCCAAACTCTCCACAGTCATAACAACTGCCAGGTGCTAACGAATGGGACTGAAGGGAGCCCCTCGCGCCGGAGTGACAAGCTGACGCACTCGGCCTAGAATAACCTTGAACAGACGGGGCACGAGATGAACTCTGTGCTAGAAAAGCACTGAGTGAAGGTTGACTCTGCTGAGAACCATGATAATCACGACCTGAAGATGCCCTACTATACTCGAGATGGGCCGACTGAGCGGGCCTGAAAGAACGACCCCTGCCATGCTGGAACTGGCCCCTCGAAGGAGCGCCACTGAAACTGCCAAAACCTCGAGGCCTCTTGGCCTCCCTCTCCTCTCAATCCTGACGGCGAATTGCCTTAATCTCTTGAGCTATATCAACCACCTCCTCGAATGAAGCACCCAATACTCTCTCTCTAGTCATAAGAACATGGAGATAGTAGTTAAGGCCATCAACAAATCTTCTAATCCACTCACAATCCGATGGAACCATCACGACGACATGACGAGCCAACTCTGAGAACCTCATCTCATATTGAGACATAGTCACATCTCCTTGCCGTAGCCACTCGAACTGCCTGCGCAGCTCCTCTCTGCGGGACTGCAGTACATACTTCTCCAAGAAGAGAGTGGATAATTCCTGCCATGTAAAAGGTGCTGCACTAGACGGCCTATGCCTCTCACACACCTCCTACCAAGTGAAGGCAACCCCAGTAAACTGAAAGGTGGTAAATGCCAAACCACTAGACTCCAGAATCCTTGCTGTACGGAGCATCCGCTGACACCTGTCAAGAAAACCCTGGGCATCCTCGCCCTCAGCACCATTGAATGTCGGAGGCTAGAATCTACCAAACCTCTCGAGGCGATACTGCTCATCCTCAGGCATAGTTGGAAACCTGAACTCCTGCAATGGTGCAACTGGCTGAGCTGGAGGTGCCTCTGGAGCCTTTAATCCCTGCACTACCTGCTCGGGTGTGCGAGCAGCAGGGGTCTGATTGACTCCCTCAGCCGACGAAGTAGCTGCTGCTGTGGTGGCTAAAACTGCTTGAGCCAGGCCGGTGAAAACTGTCAAAATCTGAGCCAAAGTCTCCTGAAGACCCAGAATCACAAGGGGCACAACTTGTGCCTAAACTGGTGTTGCTGGAGCCTGGTCCGGAGCTGGGGAAACTGGAGGATCCACAGGTGCTGCCCCTGCTGCTCTGTCTCTGCCATGACTACGACCGCGTCCACGGCCTCTAGTGGCCTCAGAGGGTGGTACTGGTGGTCGTCCGTCACATCTGGTAGCTCGTGTCCTCACCATCTGTGAGAGGATTGAATAAAGAGAAATTTAGTACTCAAATCAACAAGTTCGCACGACAAGAATTTCAAGAATATGAAGTTTTCCTAAAGTTTCTACAGCCTCCCGAGGATAAGTACAAACGTCTCCATACCGACTCGCGAGACTCTACTAAAGCAGCTTATGACTCATGAGACCTAATAACCTAGGCTCTAATACAAACTTCTCATGGCCCAATTCCCAAACTCGGTCGCGATGGTGCCTCTCGAGAAGAGAAGGCCAGCCAGAACAACTCAAAAATCTCTTTTAACAAATAATTAACATTAACAAATCCAAAACACGTGTAAAACAGTTATAAATGCAAAACCAACGATAATAGCAAAGGATACCATCGCGACACAGCCCAAACCGGGGTGTCACAAGTCATGAGCAACTACAAAGTTTGCTATAAGTCTACGAAATATAAGATCTGATACAATAATCTGAAGGAACTCATATGATATAAAATAGGGGAGACAAGGGGTTGTGGACGTCAACAACTACCTCGTAACTCCAACTCACTGCCTGGTCTGGAAGGAATCAGTGCTCAGGTGCGGACTCTGCTATGCCTGAATCTGTACACATGGTGCAGGGAGTAATATGAGTACTCCGACCAAGTGAGTAATAATAATAAATAATAATCGAAGGCATGAAAACACATAAATGCATAAGGCAATTCTATATCAAGCAGTAAATCACTTAAAACAGTAAAACAATAAAGAGTCACATGAAATTTCCTTTTAAAACTAGGTAAATCAGGTAAAACAATAGGTAAATAGTGAGTAGGAATCTACCCCTCGGGCTCAGTATCAATCGCTCAGAACAGTATCAACCCCTCGGGCCCAGTATCAGTCACTCAGCATAATATCAGCCCCTCGGGCTCACTCTCAGATCATATAGCTACCCGCGCTCACTGTGGTTATGCAGACTCCAGAAGGGTCTCCTACGGCCCAAGAGCTATATCAACATAAGGCCTGAAAGCCTTCTCACATCACTCATAAGGCCTGAAAGCCTTCTCACATCACTCACAACGCCTGAAAGCCTCCTCACATCACTCGCAAGGCCTGAATGCCTTCTCATGTCACTCAAACCACCTCGTGGAATTTAAATGTATCTTAGGCCCTCGGCCTCACTCAGTCCAGAAAACATCATAAACCCCTTGGGCATCAATAAAATAGTAGTGCTCAGCCCAAACAACAGTGGAAATATCCTTTAAAACTCAAAATTCAATTAAAGATGCTGAGTTTGTAAAACAGTATAATCATTAGGACTGAGTTAAAGTAATGTATCAAAATAGTGAGGAAACTGTGATAAAAGTCTAAAGTAATGTATCAAAATAGTGAGGAAACTGTGATAAAAGTCTACGAAGGATTAAAGTAGTCTGCATTAATCCCAACATATGGCAATAAGCCCAAATCACGATGATAATAAACATATCTCAGTCAATACGCGGTAAAATATCAAACGGGACAGACCAAGTCACAATCCCCAATATTAACAACCCCGCGCTCGCCATTAAGCGCATGTTTCACCTCAATATAGCACTACATTATGCAAATCCGGGGTTTCAAACCCTCAGGATATCATTTACTATCATTACGCACCTCAAGCCCGCCAAAATCCTAGCTCACTATGCCCTTGCCTCTCAATTCGGCTTCCTCACTTATTGAATCTGATCAAAACCACAACGAATACATCACAATAGGCTAAGGGAATATAACCCAATTGATAAGAATCAAAAAACATCAAAATTCATGAAATTTGCAAAACCCGAGCCCCGAGCCCACTTCTCGAATTCCAGAAAATTTGACATCAATGGATTCCTTATCCCGCCACGAGTCTATACAAATCAAGAAGTCCCAAATCCGAGCTTAAATGGCCCTTCAAAACCCAATTTGAAATATCAAAACTCAAGCCCTAGTTCTTCCCCCTTTTGATAAATTTTCATGAATTTCTAGGTTGATTCTACCATTAAATCACGTTTTTAGTTCATAGGACTTACCTCCAATCAATCCCACTCGAAACCCTCTTCAATTCCTCCCAAAAAGCTCTCAAGATGCTCAACAATGGTGGAAATAATGACCTAACTTGCGGAGGAAATGTTTAAAAACTATTCTGCCCAGGTGTAAATTCCTTCTAAGCGATCACATCAGACCCTATGCGATCGGGAAGCACAAAATCCTTAGCCTATGCGATCGCACACCAACACCTGCGTTCGCATTGAACAAATATCCATTCAAGCCCCAGGTCCACTTAAAACTATGCGATCGCACCCCTTACTATGCGATCGCATTGAACAACCAAACAACCCCTCAAAATCCTCCTATCCATTCGCAATACTCCCTTTGCGATCGCATAGAGCGAAATGCTCTGCAACAGCTGATGCCTGTTTCTGCAACTTTTCATAGTCCAAATCTCCCCGTTGGCCATCCGAAATCACCCAAGGCCCCCAAGGCCTCAACCAAAAGCACCAACACATCCTAAAACACAATTCAAACTTGTTCCAATCATCAAAACACCAGAAACAACACCAAAACCGTCAAATTACATCGGATTCAAGCCTAAGTTCTTCTAAAACTTTCGAAATACGCATTTGATCAAAAACCCGACCAAAACACCTCCCAATGACCTAAAATTTTGCACACGCATCCCAAGTCACCTAAAGAAGCTACAACAACTCTCATAATTCAATTCCGACCCTCGAATCAAAATCTCACATATCAACCGAAATTCGCCAAAATACTAACTTCGCCAATTCAAGCCTAATTATACACCGGACCTCCAAAATCTATTTTGATCACGCTCCTAAGTCACAAATCATCCTCCAAAGCTAACCGAATCACCAAAAATCACATCCAAGACCTCTAACTCATATGTCAACATCCGGTTGACTTTTCCAAACCAAACCTTCCTTAAAGAGACTAAGTGTCTCATTTCCTACCAAAACCTCTCTGAACCAACTCGATCACATGGGATACGGATAATGAAGCATAATATCACGACCCAAAATCCACTAAGGGTCGTGGTGGCGCCGGACACCTCTATCAGTAAATCCAACAAGAATTATCAATTAAATCCTCTTTTAATACTTTTGAAAATCTTAGGTTTTTCCTTCCCTTTTTCATAAATAAAGATCACTACTTGAATTCAAATTTAAATAATAACAATAGTACATTCCTTCGAAAACCATCCCAGAAATCTGGTGTCACAAGTGCATGAGCAACTATTGATAAGGAGAATAAAATACAACACCTGTCCAAAATACAGTGGACAGGGGATAAGATACAAAATACTGAAAGGAACTACACTAGCTACGGGTTGCCTCGAACAATGCAGATCACCTAGTCCCAGCGTCAACCATGCTACTACACCCAATAGGCTGCTAGAGGTATACATACCTGTGTAACAAAAATTCACAGAAGTGTAGTACGAGTACGTAATCAATGTGTACTCAGTGAGTGTCCCGCCTAATCCCGAAGGGGTAGAGACGAGATGGTCAACTTTGACACTCTCTAATAGTTCAATGATTATTTATCCTCAATATACATATTAAATAGTGGAATTATATCTTTAGACATGATGTTAATCCAGATAGAGAAAACAAGTAAGCACATAATTCTTTCATAGGAAATTTCCACGATTTCTTTTCATTATTAACAAAATGATCTCGAGCCATAGTGAGGCATGTAACAACTTAATTAAGTTCAAGGCAGCAATACAAGCATGCGCAAATCATACCGAGGCGACGGCCCGATCCAACAAAAATAAATGTGCACTTTTCCGAGGGTCGACGGCGCGCCTATAGATGCATCTATTAATCTGCCGAGGCGTTCGTCCCATTCTAAAATAAACACAGACAGACAATAAGTCAAGAAGTCAACATGGAGCAGTTATCCATGAAAGGCCAATTCTCTTTAATAATTTGAGAAAATGAAGCTTAAGTCTTTTTAGAAATCCATTTATTAATTTAATGTGATCTATTACCCTACTCGCGAATCATCCATGCGACACGGTCAACATAAAATAAACGATCACCCTGCTCGTGAATCATCCATGCGACGCAAGTACACATAAGATACGTGCTCAGATAGCCAATTAGAATTTTATCGGGGAATAATTATCCAAATAAAACCAATTCTCTATTTAACAATTCAGGAAATGATGTTTAATCTCTTTTTAAATTCGTTTACTAATCAAAGATGATTTAAACAATCCAAGTCATCGATGGGTTCATAATTAATTCAAGTATAACATGCTGATGGGTCCTAACTACCCACACAATAGCATAATAGTAGCTACGCACGGACTCTCGTCACCTCGTGTGTATGTAGCCCCCACAAATAGGAGCACATAATCAATCACTTCACCTATGGGGTAAATTCCCCCTCAAAAGATTAGAAAGGAGACTCACCTCACTCCGAAGACTCAACACCGGCATTCTACATTCTTCCAAAGGCTTGAACCAACGCACAATACACCAAAACTAGCCAATTAACAACAAACTAATGAGAAAATGCTCAAATACTTCGTAACATTTCAAATTTATACAAATTCCCAACTCCGCTTAGTGAAATGACCAAAATGCCCTCGGGCCCACGTGCCTGGATTCCGAAATTTCTCGAAGATAAAGGTTACCCATGACCTTGGAAACTCAAATATATAATTTTCTCTAAATTACATCCACTAAATCGTGATCAAAATCCAAGATTTCTAATTTCTTAGGTTTTCAACCAAAACCCCAAATTTACACTAATTTCCTTGCCTAAATCCATGTATAAACCTTGTATTTAACTCAAAGATAGCATAAATTCCTTACCTCATGACAAGTGACGAAAACGGCACCTCCAAGCTGCTCCCCATCGACTCCAATGGAAGAAAAATGGGGTTGAAATGAACTCAACCCCAAACTTAAAACATCTCACTGCCCCAGCTGCTTCCGCTTCTGCGGAAATAGTTTCGCTTTTGCATATGTCACTTCTGCGACTTTTCGCCGCTTCTGCGGCTTTGAGCAAAAGGAAGCTGACCGCTTCTGCGGTTTGGGGGCCGCTTAAGCAGAACTGCTTCTGTGGTCCCTGGACCACTTCTAGGATTTCCTTGGACCTGGCCCCCTTCCGCTTCTGCGAGTGTTTGACCGCATCTACGGTCCTACTTTTGCGGTCCAAGAACCGCAGATGCAGTTATGACAGAAGCAGCAAAACTCAAGCCTTCCCAAATTCCACTTTTCAATTCGTTAACCACTCGGAATTCACCCGAGGCACCCGGGACCCCAACCAATCATACCAATCAGTCCCAAAACACATCACGGACTTACTTGAAGCCTCAAATCCTATCAAACAACGCTAAAACCATGAATTACACCCCGATTCAAGCTTTATGAACTTCGAACTTTCCAACTTCTATTCCCGAGGTTTAAACCTATCAAATCATGTCCGATTGACCTCAAATTTTATACATAAATAATTCGACATTACGGACCTACTCCAACATTCGGAATTGGATTCCAACCCCGATATCAAAAAGTTAACCTCCGGTCAACTTCTCAAAAACTTCAAATTCTAACTTTAGCCAAATTGCTCCAAAAGGACCTACGAACCTCCGAATTCACTTCCGATCGCACTCCCAACTCTAGAATTACCATACAGAGCTATTCATAGTCTCAAAATCTCAAATGGACATCGATAACACTAAAATGCACTTCAAACCAAACTTATGAAATTACTTCCAAAATGCCAACTTCTACAATAGGCGCCAAAACACTCCCGGGTCATCCAAAACCCGATCTGGGCATACGCCAAAGTCCAAAATCATCATAAGAACTTGATGGAACCTTCAAATCTTGATTCCGAGGTCGTTTGATCAAAAATCCAATCCTAGTTCATTCTTTCAACTATAAGCTTCCGAAAGGAGAATTCTCTTCCCAAACCAACTCTGAACTTCCCGAAATTAAATTCCAACCATGCGTACTAGTAATAACACCTGAAATGAAGCTGCTCATGGCCTTAGACTGCTGAACGACATGCTAGGGCTCAAAATGACCGGTCGAGTCGTTACACATAAAGAAGCTGAAAACGGGGAAAATAAAGCGGTAACTTATGTGACGATGGGTCAAGTCATCATATGTCGATATTTTAAGAGTTAGAACAAGACCTATGTATGTCATACGATGTAATGGGAGCGTCAGATTCATGGAATTTCGACTAAATTTATCAGAGAATGTTATTGTGGTCCTATGAGTAAAATAGTGCAAGGTGTGAATTCAGCTAGGGTATGCAGTCACTTCTTGGTACTACATGTAGTGATTTATATGATGAGCGTATGTTGGAAACAGGTCCAGCATAGAATTCCGGATGTTTTAATTGGGCTTTAAGGCTTATTTGCTTGAATAAAAGGAAATATCTTCAGAATTCATCGAGCTAATGTGCTCAACTGAGTTGTTGTAGGACGGGAAGGTGCATGAGGTGTTAAACAATGATTTTAGACTACTTCAGTGTAGTTCTCAGCACGTTCAAGGACGAACGTATGCTTAAGTGAGAGAGAATGTAATAACCCGACCGGTTGTTTTGAGCTCTAGCACATCGTTCAGCAGTCTGAGGCTATGAACAACTTCATTTCAGGTATTATGACTTGTACGCATGGTTGGAATTGAATTTCGGGAAGTTCAGGGTTGATTTGGATAGAGAATTCTCATTTCGGAAGTTTAAAGTTGAAAGAATTAACAAGGATTGGATTTTTGAGTAAATGACCCTGGAATCCGGATCTGAAGGTTCCAGCAGGTTTGTATGATGATTTTGGACTTAGGCGTATGCCCGGATTGGGTTTTTGATGACCCAGGAGCATTTTGGCGCCTAATTGTGGAAGTTAGCATTTTGGAAGGAATTTCATAAGTTTGGCTTGAAGTGCATTTAAGTGTTATCGATGTTTGTTTGGGATTCCGAGTCTGGGAGTAGCTCCGTATGGTGATTCGGGAGTTGGGAGCGTGATTGGAAGTGAATTCGAATGTTCGTAGGTCATTTTGATGTTATTAGGCTAAAGATAGAAATTTGAAGGTTTTTGAGAAGTTTGACCGAAAGTGGACTTTTTGATATCGGTGTCAGAATCCAATTTCGGAAGATAGAGTAGGTTTGTTATCTTGAATATGACTTGCATGCAAAATTTGAGGTATCAGACATGATTTGATAGTTTTTAAAATTGAAACTAGAAGTTTGAAATTCTAAAGTTCATAAAGCTTGGATTGGAGGTCGATTCATGATTTTAGTGTTGTTTGATATGATTTGAGGCCTCGAGCAAGTTCGTAATGTGTTTTGGGACTGGTTGGTAGGATTGGTTGGGGTATGATAAGTTAGGATTTTACCATGATTATGCCCCTACTTGTTATTGCTTTGGTTACAAATTGATATAGAATAGACCCAAAATGCTTACAAGTTGTGCTTGATTGCAGGTTTGAGCGACAAGGTGACAAATTTCAAAGATCGGCTCAAAATGGAGTGAAACCTGCCCAAGTGTCAAAGACATAGTAAAATGAGGAACAAAAAGGCCTAGTGCGGACCGCACTGATATGCCAAGTGGCCGCGCTATGAGATTCAGAGAATGACCAATTCAAGATACAAGCCCACGCGGCCGCGCTACACTTCTGAGCAGTCCGCGTCAATGAGATTCAGAGAGTTGCAAAATCAGGCTTGAGGCAACGCGGCCGCGCTACCTTTTTGCGCGGTCTATGTCAAGGATATTCAGAGACCATGAAGTTTGGGAGTTAAGACCACGCGTACCTTTTTTGCGCGGTCAGCGCCACTGAGGTTGAGAGAACTAGAGGATTTAGCCAAGTCATGCCACGCGGCCGCGCTACACTTTTGCGTGGTCCGCGCTGACCCCGTAGGGGTATTTTTGTCCAGTTTTTCCAGCCACTATAAAGAGAACATTTTACCATTTTTAGGTTAAGTTGTATTTACAGAACATAGCTGCGCTTGTGAGGACGAAAGTTTTAGCCTAATTTGGCATTTTAGCATTAATTTCTCATTAGATTCTTGTAGTTTCTCTTTAGTTATTAATTAATATGGTTATTTCTTCTTCTATTTCTTCTGTTTCTTCTTCAATTATGTTTAGCTAAACCCATTAGTTAGGGTTGTGGCTCAACCCTAGTGTGGGTAATTGATGGGTGTTGCGTTCTAATGATAGATCGATATTGGGTATTTGTTATTTGAGTTAATTTTATGCTTTAATTAGGGATGGTGGTTGCAAACATTTATTCTAGCTTAGTGGGTCTTGACTTTTCTTGAGAAAGAGAGTCTATGACCCCAAAATTGATCCAAAAAGGAATTGGGATTGACCCATGAGAAATGGTAGTCCCAATTAACGGGTTGAATCTCGAGAGAGTAAACACCCTACTTGAACCCTAGTTTCTTGGTCTAATTGGCCTACCCAATTGGTCTCAAGAGAGTCAATTGGGCAAAATCACTTTCTCTACCAAGAGGTGTGAGAGTGGGTACAATTGTGCAACGGTTATAGCATAAATCCCAAATATGTCAATCTATTCTTAGTAGTTTCTACCCGTTAGTTAACCACCCAGGTGATGCCATCACCCTAGTGCCTTTCTCCCTATTAATTATAGCCTAGCAATATTTCCTTAGCATTATTTAGCTTTAATCCTTAGATTACAATAGTAGTTTTAAATATAAAAAGCCCAAAAATGTTAGGAGTGCAATTAGAAGTACAAACGCAATTCTAGGCTAAACAGACAATACAACTACACTTTAAGCTCCCTGTGGAAATTCGATCCCGAACCACTATTCGGGTAAAAGCTGTAGCGACCCGCTCTCCCTACATTCGTTTAGCGTTGAGTTGGCAGCGATCAGGGTCCCAGGGGCCCCGGGTGGATCTTGGGTGGTTAACGGATCGAATTTGGGTAAAAAACTGTTGCTGGTTGCTGGTATCTGGTTTCCTTCTTCGTGAACGCGAGGGGAGTCCCATGTTCGCGAAGAGGAAAGTGGGAGGCTGCTGGATTTAGCCTTCGCGAACGTGAAAAGGAAGTCGCGAATGCGAAGGGGTGGGCTGAGCTACTACGCGAATGCGGGGGAGAGATCACAATCACATAAAAGGAAAAGTTGATCTTGAGGTCATTGGCCTACGCGAACGCGAGGCCTGGTATGTGTCACACCTCCTTTTTTACACATCTACCCCGAAGGATAATGCATAAGGGAGTTTTACCATTTAAAGTGACATTATTCGAAATGGGATTATTTATTTATTTTTAGAGTCGGCACTTGGTAAAGGATTGGCTTTTGGTGTCCCAAGTCATCGGTTTAACTTAAATCCCAAATCGAGAAAAATTTCTACTACCCAATTGGGGTCTGCGAACCAAAAATTCTGAATAAGGAATTTTATTGACCCGAGGGAAGGTGTTAGGCACCCCCGGATCCCGTGGTTCTGGCACGGTCGCTTAAATTATTATAAATGGATAACAACCTGATTTTTTATACATGTTCAAACCTATAGTGCAATTTTAAAATTATTTACCGCTTTTAGTTAAAAAAATTTAAGAAAGTGAACGTCATTTAAAAATGTGTTTTCGGATCACGTCACATGAAATGCACCCAGATCCTCGACACATTTTTAATCAATGTTTGGAATTTGGATTTGGGATGCATGAAATGCACACCCGTATTTAGAAAGGTAATTTTAATTACGCGCCTAAAGCGACTAACGTATTATTAACTTTGTAGGAGACCCTGAAAATTCGCTAGATGGCATGTTGTCACGACCCAATTCCCAAACCCGGTCGTGATGGTGCCTCTCGTGAAGACAAGGCCAGCCAGACCATCTCAGAACACCACTTAAGCAGTTAATCAGTAATATAACAGTTCGAATATGAATAAATCAATATAAATACAACCCAATACAGCCCGACCGGGGTGTCACAAATCACCTCCCGAAGCTAACCGAACCACCGGAACTCACATCCGAGCCCTCTAACCACATAGTCAACTTCCGGTTGACTTTTTCTGAAACAAACTCCCTTCTAAGGGGCTATATGCCTTATTTTCAACCAGAATCAATCCAAATTCACCCGATAGACTCTAATACTGATATAGAACATGAAGCAACACAATAAGGGGGAAACGGGCGGTAACTCACGTGACAACGGGTCGGGTCATCACATTCTCCCCAACTTAAACAAATGCTCGTCCTCGAGCGGACTCAAAGTTGTCCTAGAAGTTCACCAATAGCTGAACGACTTACCAAGCCTATAAACCGGGGTGATCCCACGTCACCCTATCACATATAGGTCCGACAACACACTATAGCTGAATTCTCACAACCCATTTAGTCCATAAACCATAGAACTACATCTCACCTTCTGAA